>LOJH01001659.1:14950-44711 GCA_001685095.1 Ellobius talpinus
CTGGCCTATCAAAAGGCCAAGGCAGTTTCTTTATTAACCAATGAACGTAACAGATAGATAGAAGACCCTCCTACATCATTTGAAAGCTTTGGAAACATGAGAACATGAGAAACAATATCTATATACTGATTTTTTTCTTTTGTGCTACTTAGGGAAAGATATTATCTAAGAGGCTTAAAAAGATATCTTTCTAATCTCATGTCGTCTGTGGTGATGTAGTAGTTTGAAAGAAAATGGCCGACAAAGGGAGTGGCCTATTAGGAGGTGTGGCCTTGTTACAGGAAGTGTGTCACTGTGGGGTTAGGCTTTGCAGTCTCCAATGCTCATGCCACTCCTAGTGCCACAGTCTACATCCTGTTGCCTGTATAAAACATGTAGCAGCTCCTTCTCCAGCACCATGTCTGGTCCTACCATTATGGCAATGAACTGAACCTCTGGCCAGTCCTAATTAATTTTTCCCTTTATAAGAGTTGCTGTGGTCATAGTGTCTCTTCACAGCAATAGAAACCCTAACTGAGACAGGTAGCTTGAGTGAAAATGGCCCCCATATGTTCATAAAGGATGACACTATTGGAAGATGTGGCCTTCTTGGAGGAAGTGTGTCACTGGATGTGAGCATTTTAGGTTTCAGATTCTCAAGCCTGGTCCATTCTCATTCTCTTCTGCCTGCCAATCTGGATGTAGACGTCTCAACTATCTCTGTAGCACCATGTCTGCCTGAGTGATGCCATGCGTCCAGCCATGATAATAATGAGCTGAACCTTTGAACTGAAATCCAGCCCCAATTATTTTTTTTTCCTTTATAAGAGTTGCTGTGGTCATAATGTCTCTTCACAGTAATAAAACCTTAAGACTGCATTCATTTGCTTAAACTAGCTTTGTAACACACCATTTTGTTTGTTTTTCCTCTTTCTCTTTCCCTTAATAGTTTGCAGAATATAGTCTGACAAGATGCACACATTTATCTTGGTGCTTATTAGCTCCGAGTACAGTGACTGGATCCACCCAGATAGACTGAGCCTGACTAACAATTAATTTACATTTCTTTAATTTACATTTAGAGGGGATGAAACAACTGGATTTATAAGAAAATCTCTAAGAGGAAAAAAAATTCTTAGAAATACAAACTCTAATTAGAGATTAGACCCCATTTCTGTTAAAAAAAAGTTGGTCTTACAGTTGTATGGAAGATCGATTGGGATTGAGCTCTACATCAAATATCTGAATGTGTCTTCTTATATCCTTGATTATAACAATTATTTCAAGACCTGCCTCTCACGATAGAAATGCACATGATGTGCTTGGGATCATTATACACACATTATACATACATTATGCCTTGTGTACATGTGCACTTGCAGAAACACTCATACAGCTATCTGTATTTGTTATTGCTATTTCTTGTACTTTTTAAACATTTATTTTGATTTTTATGTGTGTATATATATGGATGTTTGCATATATGTGCACACACATATATGTATGCATGTGTGTGTGTGTATATACATACACATACATACTTGCATACATTGGGAGGATAGCCACAGAGTCCAGAGGAGGTATTAGACCCTGCATCTGGAGTTATAGGCAGCCTGCTATGTGTGCTTAGAACTGAACTTTTTCCTTTAGAAGAGCAGCAAGTGCTCTTAACTCTTGAGCCATCTTCTCCAGCTCCATTTTTGTTTGTATGTTTTCTACTTTTCTGAAATAACTTTCATGGGTTTTTGACTTGTCCTGGCTTTCTTGGGACACACAGAGAGCCCATTTTTGCACAAAAAGTCCCATGTCCCTGAACTTCCTCAGCCACAGGAAAAGAGAGACACTAAGCCACTTGATTCTTAATTTTCTTAAGTGTTTGACTTGCTGTTTAAGTGGTTTTGACTTCACAGCTGACACCAATAATTCTGAGCCAGAAACTGACTGACAGTTATATCAGTGGCGGTTTTGAAGTATGCTTCTCACAGCTGCAGTAATTCTTGGTGATTTGTTAGAAATGCAAACATTCAGGCTCCCACCAGTCCATACTGAATCAGAGACTGGGCAGTCGAATTTAAAACCCCTCTTTCTAAAATGTTCCCGTGGTCATGAGGCCAAGGGAAGTTCCAGGATTATGAATTTTCAGGAGCACCATTATGCTTGATTCTTGAATGTTTCTAACACTGCCCGTTTCAGTGAGAATCTGTGGAAACCAATGAAGAATGAAAGTGTTTTCCAAGTATCTGGAGAAAATAAATAAAGGTAGGAATTGAGTTCAGGAGGCCACAGGTGTGCTGTTGTATACTGTTGCTCAGTTTTTCATTGAGACCTTGACAAAGATAGAAATGTATTCTTTGAAAGGCTGAGAAAAGGCTAATGTCACACATCTGATGACATCATTACTTATCTAGCAGATTCAGAGCTAGCTGTGGTATATTAAAACAGGAAGCATATGAAGAAAAGCATCATAATTAACTCTAAGAAGCTGTAATTCTGATGTGATGAAGTCTTCCTACATGGGCTTGTCTTTCTATTATCAACCCAGAGGATGCCAGAGAATTAAGAGAGGTAGGAAGATGCATGAAGGCTTTCACCCTAGGCAATATTCCTTCTGATTCCAAAGAAAGGAGAGAGGAAAAATTATCTGTAATAAAGCAAACGTCATGGGGCATCCCTGGGATGAACTAGAACCCAGAGCAATGGAAACTGCCAGGAATCGATGAGGGTGACCCCAAGTAAGAGTCTTAGTAATGGAAGATCCGGAGTCTGAACGTTCAGTCTCCTGTAACCTTGAAAGACTTCCAGGAGAAGGACTAGGACACCAAGCCAGCCACATTTTGTCCTGTCTGCAAGATGTGCTGGGGTAAAGATGGCACAGAAATTGCAGGACTGACCAACCAGTGTCTGGCCCAGCTGGAGACTTATACCCTGAGAGGGAGATCCCTGCTGAAGGCCAGGGCACAGAGCCTGGATAACCCAGAGACTGCCAACAGCTCTCCAGTGGGGGTTAATGTTCTAGCCATGAAACATCCTCTGTCTGTCTGTCTGTCTGTCTCTCTCTGTGTCTCTCTCTCTTTCTGTCTCTCTCTCTGTCTCTTTCTCCCTTTCTCTGTCTCTGTCTCTGTCTCTCTTTCTGTCTCTCTCTTTCTCTGTCTCTCTTTCTTTCTCTGTCTCTCTCATTCTTTTTCTCTCTCACCCCTCTCTCACTTTTTTCTTTTCATTTCTTAGATAGTGTCCCATATATCTAACTAGGCAGCCTTAAAACTTTCTAAATAAAAAGAATGATTTTGAACTTCTGATCTTCCTGCCCCACTTTCCCAGTATTGGGGTTATAGCTGTGTCCTATTGGGGTCCAATTTTAAGCAGTGCTGGGATGAACCTAGAGCTTTCTGCAACCTGTAATTCATTTTGTCAGCATATTCAAGAGTTTCAGTATTTATCTGTCAGCAAGTCTGGAAATAAAATTCTCATGAGAAAGAAAGGAACAATACATGCAGTTCAGATTCTTCTGTCCACAGGACAATGTAATGATGACCTGAATGTCACAGCATTGATCCCTGCTACCTGTAAGGAACCTGGTGGGACCCAGATATGTTTCCACACTTGGTTCTGGTTCTGAAGTTCTGAAGTCCCCGGATGAATACATCTGAATAGTTTGTCTGCTCTGCTTTGTTACACACAATTCAAGTTGAGGGCAGTGCTTTGTAGATTAAAAACAAAAATCAATATTTAGGATGGTTTTTATAGAAGACGGGACTGAAAATGAATCCTGACATAGATCCTTTCATTTTCAACAAAGCCCACTCCACAACATATCAACAACCTGTTTGGATGGCAGAGCCAAACAGTGACAGTAGCATTAATGAATATTTGCTGTGGGGCCCTGGCAGAAAGAGAGCATAGCAATATAGGCTCATACCATTTTTCTTCTGCCTGAACCGCACCCATTATTTTCAGCTTCCTGTCACATATATTGTTACTAGAGACACTGGCTGAACAGTGCAAAGAAATTTGAACAGCCTTTGGGGAACACTGGGAAGAGTGAATCATTACCCCCGCATTCTCTGTGTTTTGCGGTGGTAAAGAAACCATGATTTCTGGACTGTGATTTTTTTTTTAAAGTTTTATTCATTTTACATACCAACCACAGTTCCTCTCTCCTCAACACCCCCAAGCCATTCTGTCTTCCACTCCTCAGAGAGGGTAAAGCTTCCCATTGGGAGTCAACAAAACTTGGCATATTCAGTTGAGGAAGGACCGAGACTCTCCCCACTGCATCGAAGCTGAGCACAGCATCATAGGGAATAAGCCACCCAAAATCAGCTCATGTACCAGGGATAGATCCTTGTCCCACTGATTGGGGTCCCCCAAACGGTCCAGGCTACACAGCTGTCGCCTACATACAGAGGGCCTAGTTTGGTCCCATGCAGGCTCCCCAGCTATAGAGTCAGTAAGCTGATTCTTACCTGTGTGATTTGGCAGATGTAACTTTTCCTCTTTCCCACTTTGAGTGGGTTTGAGCAGTGCATAAAAGCACAATTAGACAATCATGATTAACTTAGACTATGGCTACTTGCATTTTAAATCAAAGGTTTGAGATGTTATCTTTTATATTTCAAGGTGAATCATGACTCACTCAAAATCTTTTGCAATACACAATTTTGTCGGTAAAGAATTGAGTGTCGCCTCAGTGCCACTGAAGCAGTCGGAATTCAGACCATTGTGCTACCTGCTATTGATCTGTCAATTGGAAATTCCAACAGTTTTCAAGGCCCCAATTTCTTTGAGAATCTGGGTACAAGAATGGTATGCATCTTTTAGGCTTTTATGAGTTGGATTAGTTAGTCCCTACAAAGGCATCGGATAGTGCCTCACCATGCTCAATCATGTTCTTCACTTCTTTCCATAAGTGCCTGGTTTGTGCAAACTAGAAGTACATAAATGAACAGAGCAGGTGACAGGCTAGGTTCGTGAGAGCTTAGTGTTTGAAGTTTTGAGTGTGTCCCTGCCACCACTAAGTGCATGACCTATATTTAACGACCTTGCTACCCATGGTGTCTTAACACTGAAGTTAGCTGCTTAATATGAAATGTTGATGAAATGGAGTTTGAAGACATGAGTCATTCCAGAGTACAATGACAGGCTCAAATTTAGAAGTAGGCTATGAAATATCAAGTCTGAGTTTCCATTCGAGAGCGCAGCTTAACCACGGAAAATGTCCTAAAGTTAACTTGTCTCCAAACTGAGAACTGGGTTCTATAGCTCTGGATGTGCCTCTGATTGTACTGCACTTTTGTTGGCAAGTCCTTTCCCTTGCATTTAATAGACTTGAATTTTAAATTTAGATTTAGAAATAGATGTTAAGAAAATAGCACCAACCCTCCAGGCTCTTTACCAAATTCCCCTTATCAGTATTTCACAGTGCTGTGATTTGTTCCTTAAAACTAATGAACTCACATTGATGAGCAATTTCCTAAAGCTTCTGCCTCATTCTGACTTATGGAGCGCTGGGTGTGGGAGAGAGGTTGTTTGTTTGAATCACTACTGTATCCTGTCACTCAGTCATCATGTCTCCTTGAGCATGATATAATTTCTAAGACATTGTTTGCCATTGCAACCTTGATAGTATAGAAGATCACTGATTAGGAAGTAATTGGGGTGCCTCAGACTTTTAGTTCATTTTCTGAGACTTGATAGGGATTGTGGATTTCAAGGATAAAGGACCTTGGAGTGAATCTCACCACTTGGTGTGCTGGGAAACTGTTCTGCCTTGAATAATGTTCTCTCCGATCTATTACGTGTGTGCATGTGTGCGTGTGTGTGTCCATCATTCTGCCCATTTGTCTGCCTGTCTTTCTTCTTGTCTGTGTGATGTCATGGCACACATATATAGGTCAGAGGACAACCTGAGAGATGTAGTTCTGTCCTTAAACTGTACAGGACACAGGGATTTAACATGGGTTCTAAGTCTTGGTGAGACATGCCTTTACTCACAGAGCTATCACCAGACCTGAACATTCTTTTAATGGGTAAATAAGAATTATGTATAATTGGTGATTTAATGTATCATGTTATAGAAAAACTTCTCTTCTGATTTTATTACCAAATATAGACTAGTCGATTTTCTCTGAATGCAGTATAATTTTAGGCTAATTTATTGATTTGAGTAAATGTCCTTTTATTGGATATAAAACAAAGACAAGAGAAAACATGTGTCCTTTTTATAAATGAATAGGAGTCTTCCCTTATGAACCCAAGATCTACACATTAAATTTAAAATTAGCAAAATATGGTTTTGTGTCTTTATCAATTTTTTGTAAGCTTAAAAAAACACATTCTCAACTATGTCATCAAAAATAGTTGGAAGTTAAGCATTTAGTGATGAATTCCTAGATACTGTTTCAAGTGAGGAGTCTCCATCAGGTGTGAAGGCTTTACTAAGTCCTAAGCACAGAGCCTGGCACCTGGCACCTGTTTTTGGAATATGTAGTTGGAGGTTTCCATCTCACCTGGTCCTGCAACCAGTCAGTTCCAAAGAAACACAGAAACTTATATTAATAATAAACTGTTTGGGCAATTATCTCAGGCTTATTACTGACTAGCTCTTATGACTTAAATTAATCCATAAGTCTTACGTATATTTAGCCACGTGGCTTGGTACCTTTTCTCAGTGCAGCATGTTCATCTTGCTTCCTCTGTGTCTAGGTGGCAACTGCAGACTGAACCTTTCGTCTTCCCAGAATTCTCCTACTCTGGTTGCCCTGCCTATACTTCCTGCCTGGCTATTGGCCAATTAGCATTTTATTAAACCAATATGAGTGGCAAATCTTTACAAGGTACAAGAACATTATTCCACAGCAGGGATAAATGACCATTGCCCTCTAGATTCAGGAGAACAGACTAGTACAGTTATTGGGGGGATTGGAAGAGCCATAACTGATTTTTTTAATTACAAATCTCACTGTAAATAAGAACATTGTTTTAGGATTAATATGGTCTGTATTATGTACCCTTTTTAGATCAATATATAAAAAGAAATATACTGGTCCGTAGGAAGTACTTTTAGAGGATATTACCAGGGACATCTTTCCCATGGTCATTCCATGAAATACATGCCCACACCAAAGCACTCTGACTTCACTGTACTGACACACTGGGTTTAAAGTATGGTATTTACAGTCCTCACTCCCCATAGAGCTGAATGCAAAGCAAATTCAGTGATTGTAGCTCAGAATTGCTTGTGATCTTACCATGGACAATCACAGTCATGGCAAAGATTGCCATTAATATCTCCCTCTTTTATTAAATTTCCAATTTATATATTTCATGAAGTATTTTACCCTGTTTCCCTCTGTCCTACTGTGAGGCCCTGTATTATTTCCTTAAATTCCGGAGATTTCTGATGTCTGTAGCTCAAGAAAAGGCAAAATGAAATGGTTTAAGAAGTACATAAAATTCATTTTATAATATAAACCCTTGCTAAACTCTATGCTGGTAATAATTTTAGAGACAAGTGTTTTGAATCGTTTTTGTTTGTTGGAGACACTGAACAGTTATAGACCTATCTGAAGCTATTGGTTCTTTGCTACTTCTAGACTCTTAGAGACATTTTGGAGCTATTATCTGGTTTTCAATAATAGTAATTTATTGAGCTAGTGAAAGTTAATCAGAAGATGGATATCTTGGGACTGGAGAGATGTTCAGTGGATCAGGGCAATTACTGCACAGGCAGAGAAATCAAACTTAGTTCCCCTCATTTAGGTCTGAAAGTTCACAACCACTTGCAATTCTAGCTCCAGGGAATCCAATCCCCTACTCTGGCCTCCACAGATGTATGCATACATGTGGGGCACACACACACACACATACACACACTATGTATACACATAAATACAAATTAGAAGAAGAAAGAAAGAACTCCTAACTGTATTCAGAAGCAAAAGTTAGAATGATTTTGTTTCTCTTTGCCCATGAGGTACTAATTCACAAATGACCTTTTAAAAATATATAACTAATTGGGGAATAGTTTCCCTTCCATTGGAAGAGACTTATTGCTAAATAAGTGATTAAAGGGTGTGAATATTGGTTGAAGGAAACTAGATCCAGATGCATCTTCTTATAGAACAGCCCTAAGAAAAGCCCATTTTTCATCTTGTAACTGACAAACAGCCTCAGTCCATAGCCCTACACCTAAGTAAATACACGACAATATGAGGTAGAGAGGGCTGAAGTACAGCCCAGTCTGTCGGGTGCCTGCAGTGCAAGCATGAGGACCTGAGTTTGACCCCCACAACGTGCATAAAATAGCAGAGAATGGCGGTACATATTTGTAGTTGCACTGGTGTAGAAGCAGTGAGCAGGTCACTGAGGTTCCTTGTCCAACCAACCAGTCTTATTTACTTGACAAGCTTCAGATCAGTGAAAACCTGTCTCCCAAAACAAGGGTGTTGGCACCTAAGGAACAATACCTGTCATCCTGGTGTGTATGCAGGTACACATGACACACACTCATATGCACACGCATCATATGTATTTACCCATACCATACACCATTACAAACAGATCACTGTCCCTTATACCCACTGACAAATGCATTTATCTTCAGACCATTCATTATGGCATGAAACAGTGACCATAACAGTCTATGGAATGACTTATGGAACAGCAAACTAAGAGCAGCTGGAAAGGTAGGCTGAGAGTATTAGGGAGGCTAAGAGGTTAAACATCAGCTGAGAGGCAGAAGAAATATGAGCTTGGGTAGTACCCAAGAACAGATTTTATTTGTAAATGATCATTGGGTATGATGAACATTACTGATATGCTGATTGGCATACATTCAGGGAATTTAGTATGTCTCTGAGGGAAGTTAGGGTGAGGTGGTTTCACTTTGAAGGTTGATCTCTCGAGATTTAGTATCAGAACTTGGAGTGAGAGGGTTGCTGGGTTACAATACATCAAGACTTTCATGAGTAGTGTCTTTGACTACACCTGCCATGAACTTCCTCCACGCATGCTGAAAGAGAGCAAGCCTTTAATAAATATTCAGACTGGAATTTCACTTATTTTTATATCAGTGATTTTGGTGCCAGGTACTGAACTAGAATTCTTTATGAATACAGCCATGATTTCAGTGAGCTGCTGAACACAGCAATTGTGACACTGACATCCTGTAAACTTTTTCCTGAGTGTGTACCAAAGGATCTATATACTATTATTGAAATAAAGACATGCATGTATTAGGAAGATAGGAAGACAGGAATGAAGAAAAAGGAAAGCAGTGAAGAGCATTCATTCTATATGTTTATCTTAAAAACTATTGGCATTGAAATGTGTATATAAAGAAGGAAACATACTATCACATTTTCTCCAGGGAGGCAGTGTTCAGAGAAATTTGTGTTATGCCTATTCTGGGGCAAAAGGATAGTTTCTAACTGTACTTGTGTATGATTTGAGACATCATCTAACATATTTTAATGTGTGAAATTAATTGCAATCATTTGTGATGGATGTCAGGATGAAGTCACAGGTGTCAACCCGTTCTGGCTACATACTGTTATCATTTTTAGCAGATTGTTACATTAGCGATGTGTTTCTGAGTAGGGAGAGATGCTGCCGTGATTTCCTAACTCTTTCCCCTGTTCTGTCTCGAATACAGACAGTACCACAGGGACAACAGTGATATCAACGACAAATGTGGAAATGCGCAAGAGCAACGCCGGAACAACCGAGATCTCTAAACCGGAGAAAAGCCCCACAGCGGTGGCAGCCACTGGCAACAGCTCAAGTCCCTCCACAGAGACTGAGGAAGAAAAGGCAAAGAGGCTGCTTTACTGTTCGCTATGCAAGGTGGCTGTGAACTCTGCCTCGCAGCTGGAGGCTCACAACAGCGGTGAGATGCAGGCCTTTCCCTTTTATCTCAAGTGCTCTGCAATTATCTTCCTCTGAACAGATTAGCTCGTTTGCAGCAGGGGAACCAGCAGTAACAGAAAACTGGCAATTATTACATGGAATCCACCAGCCAGTAAAACATAAAAACAACAGGCAAAATATCATTTACGTGGGGACAAAGGAAGGTTTTCATAGCTTGAGATCAAGAGTATGTGTGCTGGTGTGTGGGTGTGTGTGCATGTGTGTGCGCGTGCCTGTGTGTATGTGTGAAGCATCAAGAAATAAAGTAAAATGTCATTTCAGAATATGCTTAGTATTTATGTACTTTCTATCATTGTTTCTCTATACACTTGCTTCCACATGAAGCCTCTATTCCAGTGGTTCTTAATCTTCCTATTACTGTGACCCTTTACTATAGTTCCTCATGTTGTGATGACCCCCAACCATAAAATTATATTGTTGCTCCTTCATAACTATAAATTTGCTATTGCTATGAATCATAATGTAACTATCTAATATGTGGGATCTTGGATATGTGTCCCTCAAATGGGGCTAAACCCACAGGTTGAGAACCATTGCAACACAACCCAGTGTTGCTGCTGCCCAGGCACGGTTCCTATCATGCTTTCTGCAGTTAATATCAATATCTGAACCAAATCAGTGTGATGTGTGCAAGTCTACTTAAGAGATTTTACTATGTACACCAGGGAGGCATTATTAATTTGACTGAAAACAGAAAAGATCATGGGACAAACTGGCAGAACAATGATTCAAACCTTTTTCTCTTACTCAAGCATGTTTAGTGAGTTATTTTTTATCTTTTCAAACTTCTTAAAACAGAAAGAAGCAAACTAGAATATAAAGGATCAGGATACAACTGGCCTTCCAGTTATGGCTCCATCAAGTTCCTCTCTTTTTGTTTGCAGATGTGAGATATTTACATACATGCTAACATATACATATGTGTATATGTCTGTGACAATATACACATATGATTCTTTTTATTTGTGCATACACACTTAAACACATGAGCTTTTTCTGTAAAACCTTAGTTGATTGCCAAGATCACCCTTTACCCTAACATTCTTGCTTACCCTTAAATGACAAGCCAGGTTCTGTCAGTGAATATAGTAGATGGCATCATTGTGGTTCATGCCTTGGTTTCACGTTACTGATGGAAGTGTCACCACTGAGAAGTGACAGTGCTCCACAGGTGACGCTGAAGTTTAGACCCCATGCTCTGAGAAGTGATTGCAAATGGAGTGTGAGTCCCTCAGCTGCCGTCAGCAGAGTTCGTGAGATAAATACACAGAAGTCAGCATCTACAACATGCAGGTCCACCTTGATGCGCAGACATCAAGAGTTAGTGAACGCCATCAATACCCACTTGCTCCAAATACAAGCCAACCATGCCTGTGTGGTTTGAAAGTATAAATTTACAAGATTTGGGGTCACCTTGAATCTTTCTAAGAATTCTCTGATTTAGAGGCAAAGGAATCGTGTTTCATTGAATCACACGAGGTTATTATTTTTGTGTTCCAATTGTGTGGTCCTCATTTCCACTTTGTGTGTCAAAATGTCTCAAGAAGGAATACACGTGTATTTATCCAGGCACAATACCTAGGGATTCCAAGATTTTAACTTGGGGCCTGGACAGGTGTCACTTTGGGAAAAAATAGAGAAAGAATCCTTGGTGTCTTCTGCTGAGAAACTGGAGGATGGCTGGAAGAATCTCATTTGAGTTTTAGCAGGACTTGTTCCTCATGTCCCTGTATAGGACTGTTCTCTTGAGAAGAGCATCCTGTGCTGACCACTGCAGCTACTCCTCTTCCTTGTATTTTTCTTCCTGAATCAGAAAGATGTTTCTATTTAGAAAATGCCACCAGACACTCCGGCTCATTTAGATCTTGTTCTGCCCTTGGACTAGAAGTGGTGAAGGAAGAAGACAAAAATAGCCAGTGACTTTTGATTCCTCCCCCCACACACTGTATTTGATCTCTGACTTGCTCTATTTTTGTTAACTACAACAATGTCAAGAGGTCACAGACTCTGGACATGAGCCTCTGTGCATCTAAGTGATGTAGTGGTGTCCAAATCCATATTCCAGCTGCACTGTCACACATGAGCAGCTTCTGGGTCCTTTGTGTGCAGTCTTCTGTAGAGAAATTTACAGAAGTGTAATGAAGAAAGCCCCCTATGCAGCACACTTCTGCTGAAATGGATGTAGAGTAAAAGGAATCAGCACAGGATTGTTGTAGGGTATTTTAATTTGACTTCCTAGAGTAGCAGATCCTGAGGCAGCGATATGAATGCAAATAGATATTTAGAGAGCAGAAGGGTCAAAGGTAGGGGACTAGGGAAAAAGGATGAAGGGAAAGCAGACAGCACAAGCTGCTTCACTTAGCTGGTTTGCAGTGAGGGCTGCTTGAGTCAACAGGCAAAACTGTTAAGATTTAGGGACTGGAAAGCTGGGCTCAGATGGCTCAGTCATTGAGAGTGCTTGCTGCTCTGGCATTGGAGCAGAATCTAGTGCATAGTAGATTCTGCTAAATTTCACACTTTAGGGGATCCAATGGCCTCTTCTTGCCTCTGAGTTACTCACATGTACATACACACATGAGCACATGCACACCCATGGTAGAATAAAATAAATAGGTTTTTAGCTTTCTAGTTACTTTTTTGACAAAATAAAATATAGTAAAATAAAACAAAATCATTACAAGACCAGATAAGGCAACCAAACAGAAGGAAGAGAGCCTCATGAGCAGTCACAAGAATCAGAGACTGACTTCTTCACACGCTCAAGAGTCCCATTAGAATTGCTAAGCTGAAAGTTATAGTACATATGCAGAGGACCAGGTACAGATCCATATCCACGTAGGCATTGTGCTTGCTGCTTCAGTCTCTGCGAGTTCTTATGAGCCCTGCTGAGTTGATTCTGAGGGCCTTGTTCTCCTAGTGTCCTCCATCCCCTCTGGTTCTTGGCATCTCTGCCTCCTCTTCAGTGGGACTCCCCAAGCTCCGAAGGAAGGCATTTGATGGAGACATTCCATTTAAAGCTTTGTGTTTAAAGGATTCTCTCTCTCTGCGTGTTGTCTGGCTATGGGTCTCTGTTCTCATCTGCTGCAAAACAAAGCTTCTTTGATGATAACTGAATAAGGCACCGATCTATGAGTACAGCAGAATACCACTTTTATTGATGCTTTTCTCCTATTTTTAGATCAGTAGTTTTTGGATTTACCCTAGGTCTCTGGGCTATCTAGTTTCTGGTCCTTAGTCACCTAAGTCATGTCAAGTATGGGTTCCATCTTGTGGCATGGACCTTAAGTCAAATTAGGTATTGGTGTGTTATTTCCACAATCTTTGTGCTATCATTGCCTTAGCATACCTTGCTTGCAGGCTGTCAAGCATTTTAGGTCAAAGGTTTTGTGGTTCGGTTGGTATTTATTTTTCTCTTTTGGTAGCCTGCTGAAGGCTTCATGTAGGCGCAAGCTTAACTTTTCCATGTTTAATAAATTGCAGCGGTGCTGTGGTTGGCAATGGGTCCATGCTGTCAGTTTTCAGAAGCAATCTATTGTCTTGGCAACAGCTTGGGATTTTGGTGTATATCCACGGGACCACCTGGGCTAACAACTCAATTGAATAGAACCTAGTCCCAGTATTAGATGCCTTGTTTGATGATAGGAGATGGCCATGTGGTACTCTGCATGTGCTGCTATTAGAGACCTTATTAATACTGCCATCATATATTTTAGGGTGTTTCCACTATAATAGGTTTCAACATCATCTCTCCTTGGTTCCCTGTGTCTCTTCCCACATTCCCTCCCTCAGCTCTATTTTTCCTCACTGTTGCCACCTGATCCTCTCATTCCTGTCCTCAAACTTCCCCAGTCCACCCATAAAATCTATTCTAGTTCTCCATTCCAGGGAGATCCATGTGTGCCTGCCTCTTCCTCTATATCTAAATTCTCTAGGTCTACAGGTTATAGGTCAGTTATCAGAATACGACAGATCTTAAAATCAACCCTTAATTTGGTCAGGAACTATAAGCCAGTCAGATGTTTTGGTTGCAATTCCCAGTACTGAAAATAGAAGTCTTCATTTCCTATGTCACCCTGCTCTCTTGGATTTCAAAGAACAAATGACAGAATTCAGAGCTGTACTGACTCTAATTCTGCTTTCTTGTCTTGTGATGCCATTTCTTATCATCTACTGTGTAATTTCTAAAAGGATGTAGTCATGAAGGGGTCATGAGCCATACCCCCACTATTCATAGCCTTTCAAAATGTTAGGAGTTTAGTGATGAAATAAAATCCTGACTTGCATGTCTAGAGCCCAGATTTATGGCTGCTCTAGGATAAACAGTGGCCTCATTCTCTTTCTCCCATAGTAACCACATCAATTGATTAAAATATAGGCCAATAGGATTACACATAGTCTTTCACTGATGGTTTTTGAGCTGATGGCTTATAGTGCTAGGAGAATGAAGATGTCTAAGTTCATTTAGTCCATTTAATGATGTGGTGTTTTTTCCTGATTTTTTTTTGATGCACTTCAAGAAAGTCCTGTTCACCGTGGGTCTTTCTGCTGTCCCTCTATCTAGCTGAAGAACAACACAAACCTTCTCATCTTACTCTGGAACTAGTTGTAGGTTTAAATAGTAGCTCTCTTCAGAAGCACCCAAGCCGAGGAGAAAAGAATGTTTCTTCTTTATCCAAATAATAATTATCTCTTTTTCCCACTTAGAAGAGATAATATTTAAAGTCGAAATAGTGTCCACAACACTGAATGTTAACTCTGCAGCTTTGGGCTGCCAGAGAAAAGCTAATGGCCTTTCAGAAAATGTTCCTAATTTATTTCTAATACTTATAAATGTGTTCCTAATCCAAACAAATGATACAAGCATATTTGGGCAATAAGGATTTTCATCAAAATCTGTCCATAATGCAGCCTAGTAGAATGAACTGGAAGTAATTTAATATTTATTCTCAAATAAGATATCTTCTTATGAGAATATGTATTGGGCTGGAAAGCTGTCTTCTCTGATCTGTGTCTCTCACATCTCAGCCTTTAATGGTGTTATTTGAAGTTATGATAGTTTTTAAGAGTCAGGCATTGTGGGAGCAATGTTTGCAGAAGCACAGCTACAAGCGCTTATCTGGGAATTGGCAAAGCTGTTTCAGCTGCTTCTCTTCATTCCTTCTGCGAAGGTGTCACCATTTGGCATTGTGCTTAATCGGTTTGCATCCCATGCCACTGAATACAAGATTGGAACAAACATTTCTGCTTTGCCATACTTAGAAGCTCTCTGGAGCTGATCAGTATATCCACAAGGCCGTGAAGACCCAGTTCTTCCAAGTGAGCAGAAAGCCCCTTTAATTTTGCATGAGACAGACACAAACTTTATAGAAGACGCCTTTAAAAAGAAAGTCTTCTTGAACATTGAAGTTGTTCTGCTAATTTTGATTTTGTTTTCCTCTACATACTTGAAAAGAGAAACCTTTGAAATGGCTTGTCACTCAAGCGGATGACTAATTTGGGCAGATTTGTTACTTAATTGCATGGGATATTGACTATTCATTCTAGCTCTCTCCAAGTTTTAATGAGCACAAAATATTGCTATTAGAAAGTGGACTTTACAAAGTTTTAGGACACTTGAAAAGTTTCATCATTCCTAAAATCCCTAGGGATTTTTTTTTCTTCTAAGTGAACAAAGGTAAACTAAGAGAAGAGAAAGAGAAAGTTGCCTAAAAGTTATTGGGCATGTGGAAGGCTTGCAGGAACCCTTAAAAATAGCATACTGTAAATAGGGTGCTCAAATGAAGACCAGCATTGCTTTCCCTTCTTGGGCTGGGGACACAGAGACATGGATAAACCTTGCACAGTTGGTGGAAGAGGACTACAGGATCTCATCAACAATCTGAAAACAGAACTCTTCTGACATGAAAAATATCATACTTTCTGCTTGATATAAATTAATGCCTAATACCTCCACTGATTCTCATTGATCATCTACTGTGAGTTAGATATTAATAATGTAGCTATGAGCAAGACCTGGCTTCTGCCTTCAAGAAGCCCTGGGATAATATAGGCCAAAAAATAATCCATATGCAGAACTCCTGTAAGCTAATTAACCATGGTCAGTGTTCACAGCTTTATTATTATTCAAACTTTGTGCTCTGCAGTTTGAATTTGACACTAAATAAAGAGAGTTTCAGTGGTTCACTGGTTAAGAACACTTGCTCCTTTTACAGAGTATCCAGGTTCCATTTGAAGCATCTACATAGTGCTTCACCCTGGATCCAAGGGACCTACTACCCTCTTCTGGCCACTAGGAGTACCAACATACACAGGTCACATATTCCCAAGAATGCACGCGCACAAACCTACACACAGTGCAGACATTCCTTCCTAAATTCTCAGAGGCTTGTGTGTTAAAGATTCTTTTTTCTGATATGGTAATTGTGAAAGTAGCAGAGTCTTTCATAGGTAGGGCCTACCACACCCATGCATATAGGGGCAGTACTAATTAGACTGACTAGGTCTCTTAAGGAAAAAGAGGACATGGAGTTGGGAGAAGAACATTGGAAGGGTAGCCAGCAGGAGGTGGAGGAGGAGACAAGATCAAAATGCAAAGTGTGAAATTTTCAAACAATAATTAAAAATACTGTGCTGGGAAGAAAAGTGGGTCTAATTGAAAGTCTTAAGGTCACTGGGAGTATGTGCACGGAGGAGGTTGTAGGTTCCTGTCCTCTTTGTTTGCTATCCTTCTCTGCCTGTGAGATAGATGACTTTACCCATATTGGTTCTGCCATGAAATACTTAGTTTTCAAAAATCCCTGAGGCCATGAAACCATTCAATGAAAGACTGTGATCTCCAAAAGCACAAGCCCACACAGACCTTCTCTAAGTGGATGCTTTTGCGATTTTCCTGTAGTGAGCAAAAAACTGGCTTCCACAAGCCTCCTTCTTGTCCCACCTGCCTATGAAAGAGATATCACATGCTCACCACTAACTTCATTTTCCTTTAAATTATTTTCAAGTTGAGCTTCTCATGCCTCAACTGCTAGAAAGCCACATGGCCAATAGATGTGGCTTTTACATCAGATCTGTGCAATTGTGGCAATCCTTACCACTGCAGACATCCTAATTACACAACATGCTGGCACTGCAGTTTAGAAATACGTTTGCAGGACCATGCAGTTAATGATTGGGTTGGCTTACTTGATAAAAATAACTTGTGCATTCCTGTGCATATTTAGGATTTAGCCATTTCATATTCATGACCTTTTACTGGGTAACAAACAGAAGAAATGACTTCAGAGCCATGAAAACATGTATTTTCTGGCTATGAAGTTAAATGGCAGTTCTTGCTAAAGGTAGCCTAATGTGCAAAGGAATGCTGGTATTGCCAGTGAAGTCATTGACTTAGAACATTCCTGAAAATTTACCCATAATGCTGTGCTTCTACTGAAGGCAGAAACAGAAGGAGATGTACAGTGGCATATAGGCAAGCTTTGGGCTTTTTGAATTTTTGGAGTTTGCCATAAAATACATATAACTTGTTGATAACTTCTTTAAACAAACCAAACTACCCTAGGTGAAATTGCATATGCCTTTAGGCTTAGTTTTCAGGGGACTGATACAGGAAAATTGTAAGTTCATTGCCAACAAGAGCTATCTTATATAGTACGACCATGTGTGGAAAAAATGGGAAATAAGAAATAAATAAGAAAAATCCAAATTAATTGTCTTAGTTAGTGTCCAATTCTTTGTAGAGACACTGTGACTATGGCAATCTTTATAAAAGAAAACATTTAATTGGAGCTTGTTTACAGTTTCAAAGGTTTAGTACCTTTGGCAGGAAGCATGGTGGCACACAGTCAGACATCATAGCTGAGAGTTCTACATCTGGATTCACAGGTAGCAGGAAGAATGGTGGGGCAGGGTGAATGAAGCTTCCTTGGGCTTTTGAAAGACCAAAGCTTACCCCAATGACATATTTCCTTTGAAAGTCACATTTCCTAATTCCTCTCAAGTAGTGCCTCTCCATGGTGGCCAAGCATTCTAATATGTGAACCTCTGGGGGCCATTCTTAGTCTAACTACCATACCAGTTTATGGTAAAAGTAATAAAATATTCTGTTTTGACAAATAACTAAGGATCTCTCTTTATGTTTCAGAAGTGTACTTGTTTGTCTATTGACTATTGAGTAGGGTTGAATGAGGAAAACAAAAGCATGGAGTCATGTCTGTTCGTACAGGGTCTATTCTTAATGTGTTGGCATAGTCATACGGTTTTTCACAGGGAAATTCCTTGGTATTCCCATGGTCAGAGTTTTAGGGCATTCTGAATAAAAGAAGCTCCTGGATGTCTGCTGTTCGACTGCTTGTTGGCTCATAAAGATTCTCCAATGTCATGTTTCTCCTCTCATCACCTCTGACCATGGGACCTCCAGTCTGCACAGAGTTTCCCAAGGTTTTTAGGATACTTGACTCATTGTGTATTTTGTATTATAATCCCACGTCATCTTCACCCCTGTGATTCTATTACCATAGCTGTCCTTCTATTTCTGCTAGGGCCTGTGTGGTGTAAAGAAAAAGGTTTCCTTGTCTCTGTTTGACACATTGCTTTTTACTTGTCTTGTCTCTTAACAAATTGAAGTTGCTGGTAAAACTGGGAAACTAACAAAAGTACTATAATTTTTAAAAAATTATTTTTCTCTCATATATTAATTCCTGACTGTGGTTTCCCCTCTCTTCTCTCCTTGCCATCCATTTTCTCTCTCTCCCACACACCCTTTCCTCCAGATCCACTCCTCCTCTTTTCCCTTAGGAAAATGGCCTCCCACAGATATTAACCAAACATGGCATGCCAATTATCATAAAACTAAGCACATATCCTCATGTCAAGGAGGCAGTCCACTAAGAGGAAAAGGGTCCCAAAAGCAAGCAAAAGAGTCAGAGAAAGTCCCCATTCCCACTGTTAGGAGTCCCACAGGAACATTAAGCTACACAAATATAACATATATACAGAAGACACAGGTCAGGCCAGTACAGGCTCCCCGATTGTTGGTTGAGATTCTGTGAGTCCATAAGCACTGGTTAGTTGATTCTGTGGATTGTCTTTGTTATGGTGTCTTGAACCCTCTGGCTACTAATTCCTTCCTTACCCCCTCCTTCAGGATTCCCTAAGCTCTGCCTGTTGTTCAGCTGTGGGTCTCTGCATCTACTCCCATCAGCTCTTGGATGAAGCCTCTCTGGTAATGATTATGATAGAATCTTGTCTACAAGTATGGCTGAGAATCATTAGGAATAATTTCATTGATTGCCTTCTTCTTTTATGTCAATCACATTTGGTCCTACCTTATAGTGTCTGGGCTATCCAGTTTCTGGTTCCTGGCCCTACAGACAGCGTCAGACATGAACTTGACTTTGTGGCATGGGTTTCAATTTGAACCAGTCACTGGATGGCTACTCTCACAAGATCTACACAACCTTTACCCCAGCACATTTTGCAGGCAGAAATGTAGGAGGGTTTTTGGCTTGGTTGGTATCCCAGTCCTTCCAACAGAAGCCTGTCTGGTTACAGAAGATGGCTCATTCAAGTTCCATTTCTCCCTTTATTAGGAGTCTTGCTAGGGTCACTCTAATGGATTCGTGAGAGTTTCCTATGCACTAGGTTTCTACCTTGCCTCTGAAATGCCCCCCAATTCCAGTCATCTATCCAAGCACTCTCTTCCTCCACATCCCCCACCTAATCCATCCTGTTCCCATCCATGGCTATCTCCAATCTACCCACAAAAATCTATTCTTTTTTCCTTTCCCAGTGCATTCCCCACATGGGCCCTTCTTGTTATTTAGCCTCTCTGGGTGTGTGGATTGTAGCAGGATTATCATTTAGATAATAACCACTTATAACTGAGTGCATACCGTGTTTGTCTTTTGAGGTATCAGTTACCTCACTCAGAATGATTTTCACTAGTTCCATCCATTTCCCTGTAAATTTCATAACTTTTTTTAAGAACTGAGTAATCCTCCGTTGTGTAAATGTACCACATTTTCTTTATCCATTCTTCGGGGAAGGGACTTCTACATTGTTTCTGGTTTCCGACTCTTACAAATAGAGCTGCTATGAACATAGTGGAGCTAGTGTCTTTGTATCGGATGGATATATTTCACAGAGTGCTTAAGCTGGGTTTTGAGGTTAGATTGATTCCCAATTTTCTGAGGAATATCTATCTTGATTTCTATGGTGGCTGTACAAATTTGCACTTCCCCTAGAAATGGAGGAGTGTTCTCTTTGCTCCAATTTCTCTCCAGCATGAGCTGTCACTTGTGTTTTTTGACCTTAGCCATTCTGAAATGTATATAATGGAATCTCAAAGTAGTTTTGTTTTGCGTTTCTCTGATGGCCAAGGATGTTGAACATTTCTTTAAGTGGTTCTAGGTCATTTGAAATTCCTCTGTTGAGAATTCTCTGTTTAGCCCTGTACCCCATTTGTGATTGGATTATTGGTTTGTTGATGTCTAGTTTCTTGAGTACTTTATATATTTTGGATATTAACTGTCTGTCAGATACAAGATTTGTGAAAATCTTTTCTTGTTTTGTAGGTTTTCATTTTGTTCTGTTGACAGTGTCCTTTGCCTTATAGAAACTTTTCAGTTTCATGAAGATTCCATTCATTAACTGTTGATCTTAGTGTCTGTACTATTGGTGTTCTGCTCAGAAAGTTGTCTCCTGTGCAAATGCATACAATGCTATTTTCCACTTTCTCTTCTATCAGGTTTCTTGAGTTGTTTGTTCCACATGGACTTGAGTTTTGTGCAGGATGATAGATTTGATAGATTTATATACTTCTGCAAGCTGACAACCAGTTAAACTAGCATCATTTGTTGAGGATGCTTTCTTTTTTCCATTGTATACTTTTGTCTCCTTTGTCAGAAATCAGGTTTCCATAGATGAGTGGATTTAGATCTATGTCTTCAATTCAATTCCATTGATCCACCTGTTGGTTTCTATGCAATACCATACAGTTGTTATTACTATAGTTTACAGTTGTTATTACTATAGCTCTATAGTAGAGCTTGAAATCAGGGATGGTGATAACTCTGGAAGTTCCTATATTGTACAGGGTTGCGTATCCTGGGTTTTTTGTTTTTCAATATGAAGTTGAGTGTTGTTTTTTCATGATCTGTAAAGAATTGTGTTGGAATCGTGATGAGGATTGTGTTAAATCTGTAGATTGGTTTTGGTAGGATTGCCAAAAACTTCCTTTTTTACTATGGTAATCCTACCAATGAGTATGGGAGAGCTTTACATCTTCTGGTATCATCTTCAATTTTCTTCTTCAAAGGCTTGAAGTTATTATCATACATGTCTTTCACTTGCTTAATTAGTGTTGCACCAAGATAGTTTATATTATTTATGACTATTGTGAAGGGTGTTATTTCCATGATTTCTTTCTCAGCCAGTTTGTCCTTTTTATATAGGAGAACAACTGATTTTTTTTAGTTGATCTTGTATCCAGTCACTTCACTGATGGTGTAAATCAGTTGTAAGTTATCTGGTAGAATTTCTAGGGTCACTGTGTTTACTATCATATTATCTGCAAGTAGCAATACTTTTATTTCTTCCTTTCCAATTTGTGTCCCCTTAATTTGCTTTAGTTGTCTTACTACTCTGTTTAGACCTTTGTACTATATTGAATAGATACGGAGAGAGTGGACAGCCTGGTCTTATTCCTGATTTTAGTGGAATTGCTTTGAATTTTTCTTTAGTTATTTTCATGTTGACTATAGGTTTGTTGTAAATTGCCTTTATTATATTTATTCATGTTCCTGTATCCTAGATCTCTCTAGGACTTTTATCTTTTATGGGTGTTGAATTTTGTCAAAGACTTTCAGTATCTAATCAGATGATTATTTTTTACTTTTTTAGATTGTTTATGTAGTGTATTATATCGATAGATTTGTTGAGCAATCCCTGCATCTCTGAGATGAAGTCCATTTGATCATGATGGATGATCTTTTTGATGTGTTCTTAGAATCAGTTTGCAAGTATTTTACTGATTATTTCTGAATCAATATTCATGAGGGAAATTGTTTTGTTATTTTCTTTCTTTGTTGAGTCTTTGTGTAGTTTGGATATCAGAGTAACTATGACCTTATAAAATAAATTTGACAATGTCTTTTCAGTTTCTATGTTGTCTAATAATTTGAAAAGTATTGATATTGACTCTTCTTTGAAAGTCTGGTAGAATTCTATGCTAAAACTGTCTAGTCCTCAGTGTTTTGTTTGGAGACCTTTAATGACTGCCTCTATTTACTTGGGGATTACAGAATGATTTGAATTGTTTATTTCATCTTGATTAAACTTTGGTAAGTGGTATTTATCAAGAAAATCATTCATTTCTTTGGTTTTCCAAGTACAAGTGTTTGAGGTATGAACTAATGATTCTTTGGATTTCCTCAGTGGCTGTTGTTATGTACTCATTTTCATTTCTGATTTTGTTAATGTGAATATTTTTTCTACCTGTCATCTAGTGAATTTTTGGATAAGGGTTTGTCCATTTTGTTGATTTTCCCAAAGAACCAACTCTTTGTTTCATTGATTCTTTGCATTTTTCTTTATTTCTGCTTTATTGATTTCAGCCCCCAGCTTGACCATTTCCTGCTGTCTACTTCTATTGGGTGTGTTTTCTTCCTTTTGCTATAGAGCTTTCAGGTGCACTGCTAACTTGCTAGTATGAAATCTCTTCAGTTTCTTTATGTAGGCACTTAGTACTGTGAACTTTCCTCCTAGTGCCACTTTCGTTGGGTTCCATACATTTTGTTATGTTGTTCATCCATTTTCATTACATTTTAGGAAGTCTTCATTTTTTAATATTTCTTCCTTGACACAATAGTCATTTAGTAGAGAGTTGTGCAGTTTCAATGAGTTTGTAGAGTTTCTATTGTTTCTGTTGTTGTTGAAATCTACTTCGTGGTAGTCTGACAAGATACAGGAGGGTATTTTAATTTTTTTTGTACTTGTTGAGAGTTGTCTTGTTACCTAGTACATTGTCAGTTTTGGAGAATGTTCTTTGCAATCCTGAAAAGAAAAGATACGCCTTTTGTTTGGGTGAAATATTCTGGAGATATGTTATGTCCCTTTGATTCACAATGCCTGTTTGCTCCAATATTTCTCTGTTTTGTTTTTTGTATGAATGACCTATATATTCACAAATGTGGGGTATTTAAGTCTCCCACTTTAAATTATGTGAGGGTCAGTGTGTGATTTAAGCTTTAAGAGTGCTTTCTTTATAAATATGGGTGCCCTTGTTTTTGGAGCATGGATGTTAAGAGTTAAAAAACATCATCTTGGTTGACTTTTCCTTAGATGAGTTCTAAATGTCCTCTATGTCTTTTGTTAGTTTTATTAGCTTATTTTGAAGTCTATTTTGTTAGGTATTTGAATGACTACATTAGCTTGATTCTTAGGTCTACATTCTTGGTAAATTTTGTTCCAACCCCTTATTCTGAAATAAAGTCTATCTCTGATGTTGAGGTATGCTTCTTCTAAGTATGAGAAGGATCAATAGTGTTTTTCCATCTGTTCTTTTAGTCTGTGTCTTTTTATTGGGAAATTTAGGTCATTGAAATTGAGACCAATGATCAATAACCAATGATTGTTAATTCTTGTTATTGTTATTATGTTGTTGCTGTTTGTAGTGGTAGTAGTGTGTGTGTATGTGTGTGTGTGTGGTTTCTGTTCTTAGGGTTTTACTTGTGAGAGATTATTTGTTTTCTGTGTTTTTGAGAATGTAGCTAACATATTGGGGTTGGAGTTTTCTTTCTACTTCTGTTGGGCTGGATTTGTGCATAGTTATTGTTTAAACTTGACTTTATCATGGAATATCTTGTTTTCTTAATCTATGGCAATTGAAATTTTTGTTGCATATAATAATCTAGGCTGACATCTGCATTCTCTTAGAGTCTTCAGGGCATCTGTTCAGGCCCTTCTGATTTTTAAAGACTTCATTGATTAGTTGGGTGTAAGTCTAATAGGTCTGCCTTTATATGTTACTTGTCCTTTCCTTTGCAGTTTTCAATATTGTTTCTTTGTCTGTGTGTTTAGTATTTTGCTTATTATGTGGTGAGGGCACTTTCTTTTCTGTTCTAATCTACTTGATGTTCTGTAATGTTCTTCTACCTTTATAGGCATGTTCTTCTTTAGGTTGGGAATATTTTCTTCTATGATTTTGTTGAATATGTTTTTGGGGCCTTTCAACTATTCCTATTATTTTTTAGGTTTGGTCTTTTCATAGCGTCTCAGATTTTCTGTATATTTTGTATCAGAGGTTTTTTAGATTTAACATTTCCTTTGACCAGTTTATCCATTCTTCTATTGTATCTTCAGTGCCTAAGATTCTTTTTGCCATCTCTTGTATCCTGTTTGTGATACTTGAGTTTGTAGTTCCTGTTCACTTACCTAGATTTTCCCTTTCTGCAACTCCCTCAGTTCATGTTTTCTTTATGACCTCTATTTCCATTTTCAGGTTTTGTACAGTTTATTTCATTTACATCAACTGCCCCCCCTCCCACCTTTAGCTGTCTTTAAGGGATTCATTTATTCTTTCCAGTTGTTTGTATTTTCCTGGGTTTCTTTAAAGGGTTTGTTCTGATCGTCATTAGGGCCATTTTTCATCTTTGCCAAGTAGGTTTTAAGGTGTTTTTCTCATGCTCTAGCTTTGTTGGAATATTCAGTGCTTTCTGTAATAGAATGGATGGGGTCTGGTGGTGACACACTGCCTTGGCTGTTGTTGATTGTCTTCTTACACCAGTGTTTAGGCACCTGTGTTTGAGGTAATTAAAGATATAGGTGAGAATTTCTGAGTTTGTCTTTGTTGGATTTGCATAGAGGGTCTCCAGCCAAGCTGGAGCCTGAACTTCTCATGGTAGGAGTGACCTGTGGTCCAGCAGGAGGTTTCTGCCTGAGTTGGGGGCTAGAGATCTGGTAGGCTTGGAGGTGAGGGAATGATAGGGTGGTAATGAGAGAAGGAGCTATTGGAGTTATACTGTAAGGGTTCTGGTGTGTAAGGGTGTGTTGGTGGTCTAAAAGTAGGGGCTTTACCTTGGGATCTGGCTGCTGGTGTGGCATCTGTTGGAGCAGGTGCCTTCTGTCAGAACATCAGAAGTACTATAATTTTAATCACTTATGGCATTGGTTGGCCCTCTGAAACCATGGATGCCATTCTAGTGATGTTTGTGAATATATTGTTTCATTTTTCCCAGAGACAATGTAATTAACATAGAAGATGCATTCTATGTGGGATTCTGGGTGACAAAAGATTAATTTTATAGTTAAAAGTCTTAAAGAAGAGTACCTGGACTTGTGTTGCAGAGCATTCATTTTGTGTATACAGGTGTTAGTGCTTTTCTTCTTTAACACACAAGAGACAGTACATAATGAAGAGTTTAACCAAACACATCCAAACAGCATCTGGCACTGTGTTGTTTGTGTGGATCCCTTTAAGCTCGTAGACTAATGTTTATCCATAGCCCAAAGAAATGAACTTGTGAGTAAGATAGCAGTTAGATGACTATTGATAGTTCCATGAAGCATTGAGATTGTAGTTACGTGATATTAAACACAGGAGTGTAAATGGGCATTAAGGGATTAAGTTCAAAGCACTAGGATTATTTATAAATGGGAAAATTTCAGACTATACCAAGATAGAGTGTAGCAGGATAAATTTTCCCTCTGGAACTACTTTAGTAACACTTATAAAATTTAGATCAAGACGCTTAAAAAATACGCAGAGTCTTTGTTCTTGAAGTACCACTTACAAAATTCTTTTATGAAGAAACTATCCAGATATGTAATGAAAATTCAATGATTATGATGCTTACTGCAACCTAATTATTTATGGAAAAAAGAAGTAGTTCTAATTCCTTGTGTTGGATAAGTGGTTATTCATTGTGATGTCATTAAAAACCATTTGCATTTATAAAAGAATATTTGATTCCATAAGACTTTTTATGCACGATCACTTCAGATAAGTTCTCCAATCTTTTAAAAACTCACATATGAATGAGAAAGGATAGGAGATGGCTCACTAGGTAAAGTAAGGGCCTTGCCACACCAGCCTGGCAATCTGATTTCAATCCCCACATAAAAACAAACAAACAAACAGACTCCACAAAGATGTCTGCTGACCACCACAGTGCTCCATGGCACATATGATCCCCTTAAGATACATGCACTAATCATAAGTAAACTCAAATAGAAAATAAAGTACTGATACATAAAAACCATCTTTCACATTTTGATAAATTTGAGTTGGCAGAACTGTTTGGTTTCTTTTAAAAAGCTGTTCTCCGATTTTCTAAGAAATTATTTGCAACTGATTATTTGTTAATAAGGCCTTTAGTTTCCCATCTCCTTCACCTTTCCTCTCTATAACATCCAACTTGCAAAGCAGACAAAGAAAGAAAGTCATAGGTCTGGGGTAGAGAGCTGCAGGGGGTACTTCCCTGGTTTGTGTGAGGCTATGGGTTCAATCCCCAGGGCCAGAGAAGAAGGAAGAGTAGAAGGAAGAAGGGAGGATTTAGAAGAGGAGGAGTTAGAAAAATATAGGAAGAAGAAGAAATGAAGGAATTGCAAGAAAAAGAAAAGGACAAGGAGGAGGATAAAGAGAATGAAGCCCCAAGGATGACAGAGAACAATGAGGAAGACAAGCCCCTTCTTCCCATTTTGGAACAGTATTTAGCTTGCCCAAGTTATCACAAACTAAAAAACAAACACATACAAGGGTATCTGAAAACCCTATGGCTTATGAGTTTAAGTTGTGGTTTCTCCTTTCAGAAGGCATGAAGCTTCAAATGGAGGCATTGTCAATGTCAGTCTTACAAAGCTGTCAATCCACCTGACTTCCAAAGGTTTTTTTTTTCCTCAGAAGGGGAGAAGTCAAAGGCAGAAGTGAGTTTGCAATACTCTGCTGAGCAGGCATGGAAGCAGGTCTCAGTTGTATAAAATACTCATAGGATGTTATAAACAGAGATGGCATCAATGGTCAGAGACACACTTTCCATATATCAGGATTCATGAAGCTCTGCTAAGTGGGAGCAACATGGATTGTAGGGAACAACATAGGGTGGAGACCATCAAAAGACTTGAAGTGAAAACCATCTTTTCCAAAGGCTATACTTCTGTGTAGAATGGTGTACTGAAGAAAGCCTTGTATACAACTGTGCCCTAATGGTTTATGAGTCCTTGGTATTTGGATAAATAGCCAGAAATATATTTTTTGTTTACTAGGACTTCATATGGTGTTTGCTTTATGACCACATGCATGTAACCCGACCTTTCAGCTCCTGTTTTGTCCTCCCTAGAGAAGGGATAATAATAGTGCTGAACTCTTAGTGCCAGTGAGCAGGAGAGATTTTTAGCATAGCCTCTGAAATGCATTAAATATTCAATAAAAGTAACTTTTTAATAGCAATGATGTTTATGTTATTAATGCACATTTTTCTCTCTCAAATATATAAATGCTTTAAAATTAAGAGTATACTATTTTCTTGAAGTTTAGTTACATTTAGTGAAAATATAGCTTGTTCATTTTGAAAATCTTATAAAAACTACATAGTAGCTATTTATAATAACTGACATTGTGCAGCTATGGGCATAAGGTCAAGTTGCACAAAAGTTTATCTGTATTTGAGGATAAATCATAGCCAGAGAGCTGAGCACTTAGTTGAGGTCCCGGTTATACCACCTTTGCTACATTTTTAGATTTCTTTTTTGTGTGCATGCAAGAATGTGAACATATGTGTATTTGTGTGTGTGTGCTCTCTACATATTAGATACCAGTTCCAAGTCACAAATGATTTGAAGTTAAGCTGAATGAGAGGTCACTCATGAAAATCAGTATGAGAATTGGCCCATACCTTCCACCTTCCTTAGCCAAAATGGCCTCATACATGTTTCCCATTTTGTCTAAAATATCTGTAAAATCATCTGTTGGATAGACACCCACATATGTCTTGTTTGCTCCCTTGGGCCTTAGTGTCCCCTACTCTCTTCCATCTTCAGAGGACATGGAAGCATTTCTATACTCCGCACTGCAAGGGTCATCACCTAAAACAAGTAAGGAGGCATCCCAGGCAGCACTGTGAGCCCACTCTGTGTATTAAGCCTCTGTGCACCGTCTCTTCCTGCAGGACACTGATTCTCTCCCTTAGCACAAAAGCATTTTAACGGCTGCACACTAAGAATAGTCATCATCCATGTGATTAGCCTATGCTGTAGGAAATGGGCCTGGTGAAGTAATGCTTCTTTTTTTGAATGAGGAAAATATGGTTATGAAGCTCTTTGCTGGATTTGTCTCTTGCTTAGCATGATGCCATCTGTATCATGCTCACAGCATTATTTTCTAATGAACATTCATGAGTTCTTTACATGCAATTCAGAAACACCTTATGAATATTCAAGAGTTCTGTATACATGACTCAGAAACATCTTATGAATATTCAAGAATTCTGTACATGTGACTCAGAAACACTTTTTCTATATTCATAGAAGTGACCAATGATCTTATAAATACAAGTAGAAAGGAAGTGCTACAGAAAAGAAATTTAAATTTGAATGGCATAAAGGATAAAATAAAATTCCATAGCAAAAGCACATCATCAAGTGGAGAAAAAAATTATTAGCTAGAAAAATATGGAACATTTTATGTAATTTTTGAGGGGAAATTTTCACTTTGAACTATATATAACAATAGTAATCCCAAAAAACAAGTATTAATGATAGTTAACATTTAACTTAAGAGATTGCTCAGTGGTTAAGACTGCTTGCAGAAGACCCCAGTTCTGTTCCCAGCACCCATGTCAAGTGATTGACAGCTGCCAATAACTCCAGTTCTAGAGGATCCAAAATCATCTTCTGGATTCTAAAATTTAAAAAAGTCTGGAGAACTGGTTTGTCTATTAAATACTCAGCTCACAAACGAAAATAAAATTAAAAAAATTATGCCATGTTTGCTATGGGTCTTCTTCTTTGAGCCTAAAACAAAAACAAGAAAGCTTGCTTACATTCTCTCTAGAAGCAGGTATTTAATTAGTGCCACTGCTGTGAAACCACCATGCCTAAGCTGATTATATTTGGTGCACACCACCTTCAGCGAACAGATCACTCCACATCATCAGCTATCATTTATGTCATATTAACAGCAAATGAGACAAAATCACATCCTTTGAATTTTGCCCGTCCTAACATTTAATGACTCTACTTATGATTCGTACATATATGTGACATCACGTATTTTAAAAAGCTAAAAATTTACTACCATCTTGTAAAAAAATGTTCCTTTTTATAATCTACTGTGCCCTAGATTTATTTTAGTACAGCCTCAAGTTTGGTGTTCCATTTGAAGGTTATCATTAATACAATATTTTTCTCTCCTTTTTAAATTTTTTTCTCTTTTTTCTAAATATCCCTGGTAGGTACTAAGCACAAAACAATGCTAGAGGCCCGCAATGGAAGTGGGACTATCAAGGCTTTTCCTCGGGCAGGAATGAAGGGCAAAGGACCTGTTAATAAGGGAAACACAGGCCTCCAAAACAAAACATTTCACTGTGAAATATGTGATGTGCATGTCAACTCGGAAACACAACTCAAACAGGTACCATAAAACTGAAACCCAAGGGGCCACTCTGTGAGCTGTCCGTATATGTTCCTGTTCTTCTTACCTTTCTTTCCCATCCATCTACCTCCTCGTCCATCCATTCACCAATTCACAACTCATCCATCTACCCGTCCTTCTACCAACAAAACCATCCATATAACCACTCATTAATCTACCGTTCATCTAAGTGCCCACCCATCCACCCATCCATCAATCCATTCATCTACC
>LOJH01001660.1:9973-23828 GCA_001685095.1 Ellobius talpinus
GTGTGTGTGTGTGTGTGTGTGTGTGTGTGTGTGTGTGTGTGTGTGTGTAAACTCAAGGCATAAAATGTTGATGGTAGACCCAGTGAGACAGTACATCCCTTTAGTCCCAGCACTCGGGAAGGGTAGAGGCTCCCGAGTTGGCAGCTCATCCAAACCAAGGAAAGAGTATAGCCTTTCATTAGGGACAACAAGCACAGCTCAAACTGCTTTTTAAAAAACTTTTTTGAAAATATGGCTGTCAACTCGGGGCCTTGGCATACTGTGTAAGCATTCTACTACAAACCATACACTCGTGTCCCCCCAAATCCCTCAGTTTTTGTTTGGTGTTAGGGACTGAAGCCAAGTCAACAAGCTACTACTCAAAGCATTTTCAGTAGGTTTTGGTGTCTACTACTCTCAATCACAATATTCTAAATAAATACTCGCTTTACTTTTTGCCATTTCCTATGCATTTGTAATCCTCAGTAGAAAAAAATTTTAAGATGTTTGGACAAAAAAATTTTTACACACATCCAGGGAATTACAATTTTCTCACTGATCACTAAGATCTTTTCATGTGGTTTCAAGTCCTAGATCTATCTTATGGCCCCATACCATGAAACGAGAGCCCTCAAAAACACTACACATTCAGTAATGCAGTGTCATAGTATGGAGTTCCTTTATTTAGCTCCGGGGCTAATGAAAAACTTCTCTACTACTGCAGGTAGCACTGAGTAGGAGCTCAGATTTCGGTAGTCCCTACTCTTGGGGGAATCAACAGACTATTTTACATTTATTTATTCAGCTAATTCAAGGAAATTGCTGCCTGTTAGAGTCACCGGAATGCTGGGGCCTACGCTACAGAGTATGAGTAGGCCTTGGAGAGACATTAGACCTAATCCAAACCAAGCTGGAAACCAATGCCAATTTTCCCAGGTCAGAATCATAATCTCCCCCTGTGCCTTCATAATAAGTGTCCTTGTGAGATGGATGATGCCTCTCACTAACAATATCCCCAAATCAGAATTTATCACAAGAAGGCCATGGCAAGTGATGGGAGCAACTTCGTGAGAATACTGGCATCAATGGCCAAAATTGCCCAATATCAGGTAAAAAATCCACACTTGTGTCTTTTATAAAATAGAAAATATGTCCTAGAAATATTAGCTCTCTTTTTTTCGGTCTTTGAGGGTTTGTTTTAAAACAATAGACTGTCCTCTTTAAAGTCGCAGCCTGCCTTCCTCATTATCTACCTACTGGGTGGACAGTGGGGGGTACTCTCCCAGAGTAAAGCAGAGCTCGCCTCAGGCAGGCTAGCAAGGCGGCTTGGTACATAAACACTTTGCCACGCGAGCCTGAAGATGGAGGTTCACATCCCCAGTACCCATGGAGAAGCTGTTCCAAAGGGACAGCCTGCCTAAACCCCAGGGCTTAGCAGGAAGTGACAGATACCTGGGGCACACTGGCCCGCAAATCTAGTGAAAGAGCCAGCCTCAGTGGATAAAGTGGAGAGTGATGAAGGCCAGCCATGTTCAGCTCTGACTTTCGCACACACATGTACACACATGTAAACATATTTGTGCACACACACACCTAGGCTTTTCTAGTCTAGGTTTTGTTGCTGTTGCTTGAGACAGCGTCTCTAGCCACAGCTGGCCTCCATCAAACTATGGAACTAAGGATGACCTTGAACTTTCTGCTCCTCAAGCTTAAACCTCCTGAGTGTTGGGACTGTTTTATTCCGTTGTAGGAATCAAACCCAGAGCTTCATGCAAGCTAAGTAAGTACTCTGCCAACTGAGCTACAGTCCGGTTCCATCTGGCTCCTACCTAACATGGCCATGCTCACATTTCCCACGCCTGCCAGCCTTCCAAGTTACACTGCCCTTCTTCAAATCCCACCCATAGGTCTCCTTCCAACAAAGAAATCCCCTCTGATCCTTTTAATTACTCCATTTGAAAGTCTTTTCACTTTTCTGATATGTAAAGTCAAAAAAAAAGTAAGATTATCTGAGGTCTCAATTCACACTAGTTTTTAGTTTTTAGTGTGATTTTACACAGAAGAGAACCATCCATGCATCATCATCTGTTCTTGGACCTTCTGGGGAACATGCTGCCTGCTGGAAATGGTGGCAGATTGCCAACTATCTGTAGCAAACAACTTTTCAAAGGCTCTGTCGAGTAGAGATAATCCCAGAGCACAAAGTACCCCAGTTTTCAATCATCATTTATAATAGTACTTAGGACCATCTATCTAACAAGCTGGACATACGCTTAAAAGATCCAACTTTTTATTCCCGGTGCCATATGTATGGTCTCATGGTGCTGTGCAAAGAAAAGCATTAGGCTCCACTTTCAACTGTTTATTTTTGAAACCTTTGATTTGATGGCGACCATAAGCAAACCATAGACAGAATGCACACAGTTAAGTACAACCAGTATTTCAAGCTGATATTAACAACGCTGCCTAATCCTGACTTGTGGGACCAAGCCTGTTCTCTGGCTCTTCGTTATCCATCATTCCCTCCCCTAAAGTCCTCTCCTATCAACAGGTATTTATTGCATCCTCCAACTTGTAACAACCATCAGGACATACAGTCCCTATGAAAAAAAAAAGATGAATCTGTGGTCGGCTGTCTAGTGAAACAGACCACAGATGCAAGCTATGGCTGCTGTCACAACCACACAATCGGTGAGGACCTCTCCTAGCGGAGATGCCCTAGAACAGCTAAAGTCAAGGTGGCTCCTGACTCCAAAACACTGCATCGAAAGACCATGTCCTCAGTCTCGGGTCCTGTGGCAGTCTCTATCTAGCAGCAACAAATAATGAAAACTTTACTAGCTCACCTCCTGTGTACCTCTGTGCTCAGCATTTTCCAGCCTTAAAAACTTATTAGTGACTTGATAATTTGGGGAATGTCAAGGAACTTTAAAGACTTACATAGAAATAAGATCCTTCTCTTCAAGTGGGGGTCTCACTATGTTGCCCAGGCTGGCTTCAACCTCCTACATTCAGGAGCCCTTCCTGCCTCCCTCTGAAGTGCTGGGAATATGGGTGAACACCACCATGCCTGACTTGAATAAGAATATTTAAAAATTATTCACTAAAAACAGAAATTTTCAGAAAGAATCATCATGAAATGTATCAGATTAGTCAAGGCCAACAGGGGGCCCTGTTTATTCTAGGACAGATTTTTATTTTTTTAATGTGGAGCCATCGATAACACTAAGTCACTCAGTACTGGCGGCACCATAATTTACTATACAAAATTTTGAAGCAACAGCCAAAGAAAAAGTGTTCCAGCTGGAACAGTGTTTGTCAACCAATTTGGAAAACATACAGAATTAATATTTGGTACTTTAATTCAAGTATTTCTGAGTGTTTGAAGATTTCCCAATGGTTTCACCATCTAAACTAGCTGTGTCAATCATACTGACCCAGGACTTCTATACTTTAGAGAGTGCTAGTTTCAGAGAGGTTGGAGGCCAATGACATTGTATGGGGTAAAGCTCAGTGATGGACCATTCTGAGTGATGGACAAGTGTTGATCACTCAAGGCCTGGAGCTCAGGCCTGTGCAGCCACGCTGACAAGTTACGTGCTATGCTTGCTCTGGTTAGAAGTGTAAGGAATATTTGATGTTTCAAATATTATTTCATTTACTGAAACACAACTTCCTTAAAGGATAATTCTGTATTCATTATGAACTAAACAAAACCAAGAAACCCTTGACATTCACCTTTTCACAAATAGGAGTACACTCACACACATTTTATGTGAGTGGGGGGAGCAGACGCTGTCAGGCACTTTCGTTTCCTCTTAAGCCTAACATTTCAGGTTTCGGTGTATGAATACCCACGCAACTTAGCTAGCAGACCTTCCTAACACTTTGCCCTTCATGGTTTTAAAAAAAGAGCAAAATAACTTGAAAATGGACAAAAATCATCTATGGAGGGCTAGAAGGAAAAGAAAGGGGTTGAGGATGAGATCTAGCTGGGGAGATACAGACAATGCTCAGGAAACAGCTTCCACCCTGAGTCTGCTCCGCTCATCAGGCAGGTATTCAGCTTCTCATGTCTGCAGACTTGCTTAGCATTGCAATCAGCTGTCTGCCCAGGAGGATGAGGTAATGTCTAGGTTTAAAGCCAAAATCTTTCTAACTGGCAGGACACATCGGGTAAATATTTCTACTGTAGGCGATCGCATTCATTTGATGCCACTGCCAGTTTTATTGTTGTTATTTTCCTAATTCACATTAATTCTTAGCCATTGTATCTGTTTAAGATTGAACATGGAAAAGGTGAGATTTTTGCTGAAATTATGTTAACCAGAGCAGGAGGCTCCCTCCCCATCCCTGACTTTGCCCTAACAATGAAGGTTTGTAGTACCAGAGCCTCCTGCAATCCCCTCAAATACCCTGGGCTCCACAGTCACCTCCCACAACTGACTCTCTAGGTGGCTGTCCATCTGGAATTTAAGGGGAGGCTGAGAGTAAGCGCAGGCAGAGTTTGAAGACTTTCTTCGGGCCACCTTGTCAGTGACAATATCGGGAAGCACATGACACACTGGTTGGTGTCTCCTCCCTCCTAAACAACAGCTCCGTGGCTGTCACGCCTCCTCACTTGGATCCTCTGTTTTATGGTCTCACAAATTATAGGCACTCTGGTTGGGACACCTACCCTGTCTAATGCCCTTGCTGATCTTGTCTCTGTGGTTACTGTCAAGAGTCCCCACTCAGCAGATGACCTCACAGGAGTGCTCAAAGGCCTCTTTCCTTCCATTAGCTTTCCCTCTTGTTACTGAGGGACCTCTGGCATCAGCCTCTACTCTGCTTTAAAAGACAGAACTTCCTCTGCAGGAGGGAGGCAGGAGGATCAGCAAGAATACGGAATTCACAAGTATTCACAAAACACAAGGGGCAGTCACAAACCATCAGTTTGGTTACAGGGATTGAGACTAATACTGCCCTCTCCAGGCATTGCTCCAGGAAAGGGACTGAAAGCACAATGACAAGTTAAAACCCTCCCCCAAAAAAGAATCCTAAGGGCACAGTTAGCTGTCAGTAACACTAAAGACCATCTAAAACCCAGCATCACCCTGCAATGGGGGGGGCAGTGAGAAGGGGTGAAGCTCCATCCTCACCGTCTCAAGTGAATGGAAACACTTTAGAGGAAGGAACTCAAAAGACAATTGGAGGCAAGATGCTAAATATGTGAAAATCTATGGATTCTACTCCCAATGCCACATTTAGGACCTGGTCAAACCAGTTATTTGCTGGCTACAATGGTGTCAGCCAAATGTTTCATATATGATATGTGGTACTAGAGATGGAGCCCAGGGCCTTGTACCTGCTACACAAAAGTTCTATCACTAGACCAAATCCCTGTGCCAAGGAGACTTTTTAGGGTCAAATAATCATTCCAAACAACAAGTTCACCTTGTGTCCACATTTCCAATTTCAGATCCCGGTCAACATATCTATGCCGACTATGCATTTCTAAATAGGCAACAATGAAAGCCTGTGAGTTGGGAAGCCTTAGAAACTGGAAAACGGGAATGAAGTGATGGTGGGGTCAGTGATCAGAGGGGAAAAGACATGGCTTTCTGTGCCTGGAATAATGCTGGATAGGAGAGAGGAGAGAAAACCAGGAGTGGGGGCCAGGCAAAGGGTGTGATCAATGAGATTCTTCAATGTCATTCTTTCCCTGGCTTCTCACTGTGACTGCTGTCCCCTTGCTCTTAGGTGAGAAATTGGTGCTTTTGTTTCAGGAAGCCACTTTTATTCTTCACAAAAGGGAGGATTTATGTCACAGATGAGAAAATTAAGGTCCATCCAGATGTTCTAACCAGACACCATGACAAGAAGGCCACTTGCACCATTCTCGTAGTAACAGCAAGTAGAGGTCATAAAGTCTTGTTCTTCCAGATGTGGTGGTGTGCACTCTGCCCTGGAGGCTGAGGCCAGAAGCTCAAGAATTCAAGATCAGCTCAGACTGCATGAAACAACAGAAAATATAGTAGCCACCCCTTTTAAAATGTTCCATGACTTCTTTTTGTTTTAATAAAAAGATAAATAAGATTCCACAATGCTAAGCTGTTTCAAATCTATTTTTATTTAAACTAGGGAAAGCCCATTAGGAGACAGACTACAAACTGAATGAAAATTACTAATTAACAGAACACTATAGCTTTAAAACACATTAGTTCATTTTGCTGGATTTCCTAAATATATGCATGTTTTAAATTTCCATTAAATTAATAAAGATAATATCTTTAAATATTAGTGTAAGAATTTTAACTCCCATGCTATTTCATTGCCTATCTTTCAGTCTGCTCAGGTGCTTAGAGAACTGTTGCAACAAACGTAGGAGTATATCATTTTATACAATGCCATTTTGATTTGGTTTAACTTAGTACAATGGCTTTTGTGCAATGGCCGCAAACCATGAAATCACACCCTTTTCCTCCCATTTCCTAATCCCTTCACTAACCTCAGGTATAGAGGACTTTAACCAAAACAGAGAGTCAAATTTCTATGGTATGCGTCCCTCTGAAACCACCGAATGGTGTCATTCCTAAGTCCCCCTGTGTCGAGACACGCAGAACGCAACTGGCTGTCTTAAAGGTGAACTTTCCTCTCCACTGCTCTTCCTCTCTCCAGGAGACATAGTTTAACAGAAGGACTTGGGTCATCTGAAAAGATAGCATTAAAATCTTCAACGAATGATTTGCTAAGCATTAGGCTAATAGTACCGGGAGAAGAAATCTCCAGAATGCCGCAAGAAGACTCAAATATAGGCAGGGAAGCTATCTAGTTTGCCTCCTAACTTCAAGCCAGACCCTCAGAAATCGCAGGTGATGCCTCACTGCTAAAGCGTGGCTCATGTCTTTCCAGACCAACATGTCCACAATCTACTTTAGTTCCTGCTCTCTGTGACTCAACGGAAATCTCCAAAGTTCCATGGTGCTCACCTCTTCTGCATGTCTCGTGAGTCCTATGGAGACCAGCTGGAGTTATCGTCTATGTCATAATCTAATGACATTTCCTTTTCCTCTATACTCAGCTAGATCTCTAGACCAGGATCAGAGACCTGAGAGGTGGCAGCAGAGCCAAGAAAGCGGAGGTTTATTACAAAATAAGTGAGGATCGGGGCTGTAGGAGGGAAAGTCGACAGGAGAAAATTCTACACAGAACTGGGCGGTAAAGGCAGTCGGAGCTAGGAGATGGCTGGGGCTCTTCAAGTTCACTGAATTTTGAGGCACAACAAAGTGTTTGTGATTTTACAACTGATTAAGGTATATATTTCCTGTAGGAATCAGTTACCATGTCTGTACAACATTAACACTTGTCTAAAGATGGGAGGGCTTGACTCACTGACCTCCAAGGTCCTTTCTCGGTCTGGAATTGGATTTTTATAAATTTATTCCCAACTCATCTTAGACTCTAAAAGATAATGGCTTGATCTAAGCAGCCGCAAAAGGAAATTTTAAGTATCCTTGACATCTTTCTTTCCTTTTTAAGTAAGCAACATTTTTAGCAACACCCTCTTTCACGAGCAGGAAATGGAAAACACATGCTCTTGATTTCCTCAAAAGGACAGACAGATTCACTGCAAATGATGGTACCAGTGTTGTTTCATAGGCCAACGGATAGAACACGCGTTGATAGACGGTAACCCTAGAACCACCAAGAAGGGAAGTTCATAATTTCACTTACCGCTAGGATTTTAGCCTCAAGACCTCCCAATTTAAGTTTAAAATTGGGTTCACTTGTTTTTCAATTCCATCATACCCTCCCCCACACTCACGTCTTTGACATGAGAACTGAAACTTTCCCCCAGCCTACGAAATGAGGTTGTTAGAACAAATGCCTGACGACTTCACTTCTACAGTGAAACTATTTTTATGGCTAGTCGGTGGAATTTTAATCGTCTTTCCTCAGAACCCCACCATATGAGTAAGGAGCCCCACGTGCATTTCAACACAGAGGCCATGAGTTCAGACAATGATTTATTCACTCTGAAAACTTGTGACCCAGAAATCTCTGCATTCTAATAGCCATTCCAACGTCCAGGACAGTAGGTAGAGCTCCTGGGATCCAGATGGCCTTACACTTAGTAAAAATTCTTTAGGTTCACCTTCATGATTGTAAAGCATGGAAAGATGGCTTTGGAAGACATGTACTCCATAAGAAAGTCTTATTTAACCACAGTTTAGCAAGTCATTGATAAAGCCTAGGAGACAATGGAGGAACACCCAAATGTTTAGACATTTAAATACTTTCTTCAGGTTCCATAAAATATTCACTTTGTGTATTTTCTCAAAAGGACAGACAGATTCACTGCAAATAGGTCCACATCATGTGTGTAATGTGTAAGAGAAGATGCATCTTATGTGCTTCGTGAGACAGGTAGATGTCAGAGAAGTCAGAATATAAAATTTCAGTGGGTGACACTGCATGTGACTTCAGTAGAGAAACATTCTTAATCTCTCCAACTGAGACCACACTGGAAAAAAATCCTATTAACTTAAAAAAATCTGAAACCTCTTCAAGCAGAAGTATCCTATTTTATTTTCCTTTCAGAGAATATGTGCTTTAGTGTCAGACAAGCCAAAGATGGAACAAAATGTCAATATTTCCTTCTTTTAAAACTACAATGGATCATCAGCATGATTAATAACAACCATCCATCTCTCCAGCTGACCCCAGCTCTTTTGTTGCTAGGCAATGTTTACAATCAGTTGTCCTCCAAACATAGAGAGGTGAGCTCTCTGGTGGCAGGAAAGACAGCCTCTTGACACCTAATGCTGGGTAAGCCCTCCACACCAGTATTGTGTATTCTAGGTCTCAGACCACACCATTCTATACACTTCAGGGTACCACAGGCACCTCCTCTAGAAAGACAGGCCTCCTGAATGATCACCCATACAGAAGTGAAGGAAGGAGACCCAATATAGCACACATCCTTCTTCCTAAAGACCATGGAGTCAACAGTCAAGAAGGAAGGAACATTAGGCTCAACCCATCTTCCTCTGCCTGTTCTATGTACCCTTCTCTCTAAAATACAACAGTGGACGAAGAAAAGTTTCTACATTTGGATCCCAGACCCAAAGATGGGGTTTCCTTGTTTAGACACAGAAAGTCTTTTACTTTCTTCTCCCCTCAATTCTTAAGGTAGGAAACAAAAGATAGATGATCTTGGCACTAAGATACTGGCAGTTCTACATCAAGTAAAACCCCAGAACTCTTCAAGTCTCAAATCTAGCTGACAGTGACTCCTCTGGCGTGATAGGTGCTCAGGGGAAGCAACATCCATTTTGTTATTCTCCATGTCCAGGAGGGCTGTGACTAGGCAGCTTCTTGAAAGAGAACATTTGGGGACAATCACAACTCGGAGATCTTAGAGTCACTCTGTGGCAGGCCTAAAATAGGAGACAGCCCAGAAAGTCATAGAGAGGTAGAGGGATGAATACTGCCATAGCAAATACTTCAGGAAGAGTAGTAAAGAATCTGATGAGTTACAGCCCATCTTCTGGATGTGACTTTGAGTCTCATAGGCATAAACGTAGAATCAGTGGGTAGACCAAGCACCGGAGCTCTCCATCTGCTGCTGGAGTCACTGCTACATAGACTGAAAACTGTCTAGACCCAGTGGCCCACTTGAATTCCGTAGCCTCGTGCCTCCACGAGAGTGTCAGCCAGCAGAAACTCCAGAAACACAGAGAAAGGAATCTACTGAAATTAAGACAGCTTTGTAGAACATCTGGCCCTTGTCCAGTCCAGGCTCTGTACCAGACTAGAAGGCGGGAAAGACAAGGGTCTCCAACTTCAACCGAACCCCTCCCCCCCGTTCCTCTGCCTCCACCTGGAGGACCCCACCTTTACAACAGCCCAGAAACTGCTCTAACACTTAGGTTTTTGCCCTCTGTCCCCTACCTTTTCTTCCATTGTCCTGGGCTTTCAATATTCTGATTTTATTATTTTTAAAGTTTTATGTTTTAATTACTCTTCTTACATTTATGTAATTTTGTTTATGCATTTCTTCTTCATTGAATAATCATATATATATATTTGTATATATGATTAAATGTGTATATATATGATCTTGTACTTTTTTTCTCTTCCAAATATTCATCTCCTTTTCTCTTTATTTCCTTTTACTTATTTCTCCCCACCCCCCTTTCCTGGCCACTATATTTAACTCATTCATTCCCTATTTTACATTTATCTTAATTTTTAATTTGAAAGCACATTTTACATTAATTTTTATATTTTATGTTCTATTAATATTGGCTATGTACAGTTGGTTTTACTTAATTATAAGTATATTGTTATATCTTGTTCAGTTTGGTATTGTTAAAGCAGCCACTATTTCCCCCTCTCTAAGCACTCAGAGGGACTGAGTCTAAAAGAGTAGGCTTCTCACTAAAAATATTTCCCAAATAAAATCTGGAGACATACCAATCGTGGTAGTTTGAATGTAATTGGCCCCCATAATCTCATAGGGAGTGGTACTATTAGGAGATGTGACTTTGTTGGAGTGGGTGTGGTTTTATTAGAGCAAGTGTGTCACTGTGGGGGCAGGCTTTGAGGTTTCCCATGCTCAGGATATCTCCCGGTGTCTCAGTTGACTTCCTATTGCCTGTAAGATGTAGGACTCTCAGCTACTTCTCCAACACCATGTCTGCCTGCAAGCCACCATGCTTCACACCATGATGATAGTGGACTAAACCTCTGAAACTGTAAGCAAGTCACCCCTGTTAAATGTTTTCCTTTATAGTGGCATTAGTGTATCTTCACAGCAATAGAAACACTGACTAAGATGCCAACATATACACCAGTTGTAACACAAAAATACAATTTAAGGGGTTGGGCGGTGGTGGCGCATCCCTTTAATCCCAGTACTTGGAAGAGAGAGGCAGGCAGATCTCTGTGAATCTGAGACCAGCCTGGATGACTGAGCGAGTTCCAGGACAGGCCCCAATGCTACACAGAGAAACCCTGTCCTAACACCTAAAGAGATGACAGCTTCTCAGTTACCTAAAGCAAAGATAATGAAATGGCTGAAACACCAGACAAAGAATGCAAAAGGGTACTTCTAAAAGTTACTGATGGCCTCAAAGAGGAAATACACAAACACATAAATAAAAGTGGGGTGGGGGATTAGAACATAGCTAAGAAAAGAACATGGCTGAGAAACTCGAGGAACAAAACACCACCAGAAATGTTGGAAATTAAAAAGTCAAATCAAATAAAAGCAGTAGAAAATATCACAAGCAGACTAGATTATACAAAAGAATATAAGGGATGGGAGCCAGAACAGAAGAAATGCTACATTCAGACAACAGAACAGTGGTAAAAATAAATAATAAAATAACAAAACTAAACAAACATGTTCAAAACATCCAAGAATCCATGGTGTAGAAAAAGGATCGGATGTAAAAACTAAAGGCATAAAAATTAATTTAATGTAATTATTGCAGAAAATTTCCTCAAACACTTGAAAAGAAATGGATCACCAAACATAAGATTTAGAAACACAAATAAACATGACCAGAGAAGAACCTCAACACAACACATTATAGTCAACACACAAGTTACTAATAAAAATCATTGTTAAATACCCAAGAGAAAAATAATTATTCAAATATAAAGACAACTCAAAGTAACATCAGACTTCTCAACAGAAAACCTGGGAGACAGGAGAGCATGGGGAAATATATTTTAAGGCCTGAGAATAAATGGGTGCAAACAAAAATTACTACATCCAAAAACTCTTAATTTATAAGTTCAACAGAGAACAACGTTTCGGAATTCTATGAGCACCGTGGCAGTAATCCAGAAGATGTATGAACAATGTGGTTCAGGGCAGAGGAAGGAGTGACCAGACTTAAACACTAAATTTCATCAAAGGAATGGGATCATTAAGGAGAGCAAAGAAAAAAAAGATCACGTCTGGATCACTAATCTACATATCTCCTAACAGCAATAGGGATAAAAGAATAACAAATTTAAAAAAGCAAAAATAAATAGGAAAACAACAAACTCACAGGCCTCAGAAAACTACCTTAAGTCCTCAGCCACAATCTAAAACGTAATTAGTATTCAATCACAAAACTAAAAAGCACAAAGTAGCTGACCGGATTAAAAACCAAGATCTAACTATTTGTTTTCTACAAGAGAAACATCCCCTTAACACACACAGAGAGAGCCTGACAATAAAAATAAGAAAATAATATGCCATGCAAACAGAAGCCAAAAACTGTCAGGAGTAGCTATACTTAGATCTCATAAAGTAGATTTCAAGCCAAAATAAGTCATTGTCACAAGAGACAATGAAGGTGACTAGATATTAATAAAAGGAACAAAACAACACTAAAACTTTAAATATATATGCACCTAATGTTGATAGACCCAATTTCATTTTTTTAAAAAAAATGTTATTTGTGTCTACAAAAGACATGTCCAGATGCAAGAACAGTGGGTGGCATCAATAACCCCATTTCACCAGTGAAGTAGACCACTTAGATATCCCGAATAAACAGACTCAGACAAATTGCATCACAGCCCAAACGGCCCTAAAAGGCCTCTATAGAATATTTGAGCCAACAGCTGATAATACACATTTTTTTCTCAGTAGCCCATGGGATTTTCTTTGCAAAGATCAAAGTATAGGCACAAAGACAGACTTAACAAATGTAAACAACTGGAATTTTCTTCTATTCTTTAGATCATAGTGAACTAAAACTGGAAACTAATAACTAGAGATGGCAAAAAATATAGAAATACAGAGACAGGACAATACACTCCTGAGCAATCAGTTAATTATTTAAGTAGTTTAAAATTTTCTAGAATCAGAAGAAAACAAAAGTTCAATTTATCCTTATCCAAGCCTTTGGAATACAGGGAAGACAACTCTAAGAGTTGATGGCCACCAGTACTCGCTTTAAAAGTCAGAGGTATTTATCTCAAAGAAATAACTATTAACCAGAAAATAGTTCAACAGAAAAAAAATCAATTTCCCAGATGCAAAATTCTCAATGAAATACTTACAAAGCAAACTCAACAACTGGTCAATAGGATCATACACCTCGACCAATTAGATTTCACTTGAGAAATGCAAAAAAAAAAGGTCCGGTATCTATAAGTCATGTATAAACATTATTTAATATAAAGTCATGAAAATATTTCAGTACATATAGAAAGGGTCTCTGAAATATTCATCATCCCTTAAAAGCCCTGAAGAAACTGGAAAAAGAAGAGGCATACCTCAACGTAGTAAAGAGTCTGTGCAACAGCCCCTCAGACAACATGATACTAAATGGGGAGAAACAAGGTGTTTCTTCTAAAAATTTTTTCCACCTACTTTTTCCACTTTTACTTGATATAGTGCACAGTCTTAATTAGAGCAATAAGGCAAGAGAACTTTTTAAAGAATAAAAATAGGAAAAGGGGAAATCAAATGAACTATTTGCAGAGGGTATAATCTTACATTTTAAATTCTCCAGACTCCACTAGAAAGCTCCTACATCTGATAAACACTTTCATCATGATTGGGGTACAAAATCAACACACAACACAAATCAGTAACTTCCCCAATATCAATATTAAGAAAAAAAAATTCTATTCACTTAACCTTAAAACTCAAACAAAAAGCCCTCAGAATAATCATACCTAAAGGGATGAAGACCACTACAGTGAAAACTTCAGAGTACTGAACAAGGAAGTTAAAGACAACGACAGAATCAGAAAGACCTCCTGTGGGTCAGCAAGATTAAGACTGTGAAGTAGCATTGCCACCAAGCGCTGTCTACTCATTCAAAGCATCTCCATCAACACATTTTCACCCAACTTACAAGAAAAAAGGAAGGAAGGA
>LOJH01001660.1:23954-38677 GCA_001685095.1 Ellobius talpinus
TCCTAGAATCCATAAGGAAGCACAAAAGACCCCAAACTGCCAAAGCTATCCTAAGCAGACAAAAGCAATGCTGGAGGGTTATAACGCCTGGCTTTAAATTATGCTCTCGGGCCATAGCAACGAAACAATACGGTGCTGAGTCAGAGACAAGACTGCTGACCCCTTTCATTGGGTACTGAGCAAATGGAATGTGTGTGCTCATCAGTACTGCGAGTGTTAATGATAAGTTCTTTAAGTTTATACTGTAAGCACACCCTCTGACCCTCACTTCCATATACATAAGCAAAAGTACTGGACATGAAGTACTTGGACTCTCTGATTAGTGGGTATGGAACTCTGGCCTGGGCTGTCTAGAGCAAAGAGGCTACCATTGAGAAGCAGTTGTCTGGACTGTTACTCCAGCACTGGCCATCTTGAATACACATGCCTCCAAGTGCTGTTAAAGTCTCCGTGAACCTTGTCTCCCTAGTCCAGACAGAGAACACTTCCCTGGTGAAGGCTCCATCAGAGTGGTAACAGGTTGTGTGGCTTAAAAGAAAATGGCCATCAATAGAGTGGCGCTATTAGGAGATGTGGCCTTGTTGGAGAAGTATATCACTGTGGAGGTGGGCTTTGAGGTCACATGCTCAAGCCACACTCAGTGTCTCAGATCACTTCCTGTAGCCCACTAAGACAAGAGGTAGGCTCCCTTAGTGAGCTGGCTGGGAAACTCTCCTGAGCCAGCTTCCCTGATGATGCACTACCCAACCAACTAAGGACTCCCCCGAGTGGCCTTCGCTTTCCTGCTTCAGGCTGAACAGGCACAGGGATGGAACAGAGCGGTGGCAGCAAGGATTAGGGCTGCAGCAACTTGGCAGCTGAGCAAACAGCAGTCTCTCATGATGGCTTGAGAGTCAAAAAAGTAGTGACAAACTTGGGAATGACATGACAGTTGAAGAAGCAACGGTGTGTACCTGAACCAGATCCCTGGATTCTGCCTGTGGATCTGAAGTCTTCTGGTGCCACCTGGGAACCCACAAAGGATACCCATGCCTGTGACACCCTTCCTGTACCCAAAGACTGGTTCCAGAGCAGCCCCACAAGTCCTGAGCCATGATAAATATCCTAGTTCCTAAATTCAGTCCCCCAAAGAGACATCAATCAGAAGTCAAGAAAATACTCCAAAGACACATCCACAGGACAAACTAATGGAGGCAATTCCTCATTTGAGATTTCCTCTTACCAGGTATATTTAGGTTTATGTCAAGTCGACAAAAAACAAAAACAAAACAAAAAACTAACTATGAAAGGCAGTCTCTGCCTTGGAGTCTTCTTACAGGCTGGATCCTTTTTCTGTAATTTCTATACATTTACTCCATTGCTTTGAGTCATGACAAATGCCACACCCTCAGTGGGGCCTTCCATGAAGATCTATTCATAATTGTAGCACCCTAAGATTTCTTATTCCCCTTTTTTTGCTTTTTCTCCAAAGCATTTGTTAATTCCTAACACACAACGCAATCAGTTTGTTGGTTCTTTCCCAGCAGCAGAGTATAAAATCATGGGGAGGGTTATCCATTGAGTTCAGTGCTGGCCCATGGTGAGGCGCCAGGGATTTATCCCCTGAACAAACAGGTGACATTTTCACCTGAAGACTCCACAAAGGACTTGCATGCTCTTGTATCATGAGTTTCCAGCTCTTTCTTGAACTTTACCAAAGGAAGAGTTTAAAGACCAGATTCTTCACTATTATCAAACTGACAGAAAGGTCTTTCTAAATGAAAAGTCCACTGTCCTCCCTTCTCTGGCCTTATTGCTCCCCACCTCTCAACAAAGCCAGTATTTTCATGGGAAATGCTGGTTTCCCTGAGGCCCTGACACACCCGCCACTGTTTCAAAAAGCAAGGAGCTCTGAGAGAGTAAGTGTTCATTTCGACCACGTATCTTTAAAAAGGCCTGAATTGGGTCAACGCATGCACGCACACATGCGCACACACACCTACACCTGCTTGTTAGCAATGATAAATTAATTAGAGATTCTTTTGGCTTAAAAAGACACAAATTCTGATCCCTAGGAAAGATCTAGAATGCCTTCAAGCCTTTATAAAATTTACACTGTGTGAAAGGAAAAAAAAACTACTTGAGGGTGTTTACTTATCCGAAATTAGAGACAGCAATTCAAATTATTTTGAAGGGCTCTGAGTGGTTGTGAGACAATAACTTGGCCTCTTACAAATAGACAACTTTCTTCTGTGTTCCTATAAACCATGTATCTTTAAAATAAAAATAAAAGGCAGTTCTTCCTTCTCTCAGTTTCTCATCATTCTGTTGTTTGCCTCTAACATGTTTCCACGTCAAGGGTCCTCCTCCCTAGGGCAGACTTCCTGATCCCCATTCTGTCCCTATGACTTTTAAAACCTTGTAAAGCTCCAGTCAACATGTTTTCCATTTCTGCTCCAACCTCCACTAGCCTCCACTCTTCCTCCATTTCCATAGTGTTGCTTCACCCCCATTGGCCCCTCATTAGGCTCCTAAGAGCCTCTCGGGACTCAGATCTTGTCCCCACTGAAACATGGGTGCTGCAGCTCATCTCTCTGTACTTTCTGGGCACAGACAGGCATTTCCATTGGGAGCCCAGGTCCAGACTAATTATCACTCACCTCATGGGAAACGGTAACAAGCACTTTCTCAACTTGAGCTCCCAAGCAAGCCCAGCAGAGGCCACAGAGCCCATTGGGGTCACCTGCAGGAACTTCCACAAGCCATGTAAACTAACTGGCTACAGTTCCCACAGAACCCCCTGGCCTGTGCTGCCCGTGTGTCTCTCTGTTCCTTCCCATTGAAGCACCTTAGCATTCGATTTCTCTTTTTGTATTTAAGGGGAGGGTATAATTAAGATATTCAAATTTTAATAATAGCCCCTACTTAACTGTTCAATGAATTTCACTAAACATAACTTATATTCATTTTATTCATGGGAGTCTGTGCAGAGGAATATTAGAAAGGGCATCTATAAAGGATGGCAATGTGGCATAGTCGTAGTGGGTCCCCTCTTGGTTAGCTCATCCACACCAAGCCTCATTTGTTACGGAAAAAGGTAGAGAAGGATCATGAGGTTAGGAGGAGGGGAGCCTGTAGTGGGCAGCAGGCTCCTGTGGGCGGGTTAATTTGGTGCTGGTTTCCCCTTAAGGGTAGCCTCAGACACTGGCTCTTCTATACAGGACCCCAGCCCTTAGCACAGCACAGGCCTCTTCTGTCTCTCTACTCAAGTACAGTCTGGACCAGTGCATCCACCCCTCCTCCAGCTCCACCATGGAGTCTTTCATTGTCCTTCAGCAGCCTGAGTTTCTAAGAGCCCCACATCCAATAGGGCCACTGACATCATCATGGCTGTTCTGTCTCTCTAGCCCCACCTCTCTCACCACATAGAGCTCTACCCACTGAGCCCCTCCTCTCCTTCCTTCGTGCCTTCTGAAGTCCACTCTCTGCAACACTAGTAGAATATTCTCTATTCACACCCTGGCTCCAAAGAGGCTTTTTCTTGCCCTCAGAGCTGGAGCTCCTGGCTCCGGACGCTCCCACAAGCCATCTAGCTAATTATCTACCATTCCTAGAGGACACGGAAAGGGAGCTTTGCCTCCTTGATCCCTATTTGCAACACATGGAACTACTTAGTTCTGTTTAGAAAAATACTTAAGCCGGGCAGTGGTGGCATATACCTTTAATCCCAGCACTCGGGAGGCAGAGGCAGGTGGATCTCTGTGAGTTGGAGGCCAGCCTGATCTACAGAGAAAGTTCCAGGACAGGCTCCAAAGCTCCACAGAAAACCCTGTCTTGAAAAACCAAGAGAAAGAAAGAAAGAAAAAAGAAACGAAAATGCTGATATTACTAAATGAATGGTGTCTAGGGTCAGAACACATTCTGGAAGACACTGCTAGAAAGATCTGGAGCTCAGGAATTGTGACAAGAGTTCTAACACCTAGGCAAGTGGTCGTGACTTTGGGGCCACTGGCAGTCAGACTTCCTGGCAGACAGGACTCAACCCTGTCACGCTGAGCCTGTGCACTCACACCACTGCGGTAGCAAAGTTAAGACTCCAGCCATCAGCTTACATCTGCAGAAGCATTGCCTTCCCATGTTTACAGCCAAAGCCACTGCGCATATCAAAAGGACACAGTTGGCCCACAGAAGTAGGGGCGTCAAGGTGAAAGTCCAGGCACAGAAGAGGGAAGCATTTGCATCAACTCCATCTTTTCTTAGACTCCCCTTCATGATGTGTACCACACAGCAGAGGGACAGAAGAAAGATACCGAGTGTGGCTTTTCACAGAGGGACATGGTGTGGCTGGCTTGTACTAATTTTCACTCCCAGCTATTTGCTGCTGTCAAAGCATCATTCACATGATGACCATCTATTAAGGATTAACATTTTTAGCTTTTTACAGAAATTTTAAGTTCGTAGCAAAATTTGAGAGGATATTTGTTGGTTTCATTAATCCCCACACCCCTTCATTACACCCTACATCTTAGTAGATTCGTTACTGCAATCAGAGAAACGACATGACTTATTACCCAAAGCCCGCAGTTTGTGCAACACTGAAACGGAAGTCTAAAGCAATCTGTGCGTTGGCCAGATGAATGGTGGCAGGTGTCTGCATTATAGGTCTATAGGATAAATAAGTCTGTGCTCGAACGTCCTCTGTGCTCTTCTTAGCACCTCTCCCTGCTCGCTAAGCCCTGACAATCATCCATATTACAATCTACACAGCCTCGGCTTTTCCAGAATGTCATATAATTGGGGTCACATAGTCTGCAGCTTTTCAGGCTGTCTGTGTTGACTTAATAATGGATGCTCAAGGTTTTTCTGTGTTTTCTCATTGTTTGATATCACATTTCATTTCAGTGGTAAGAAACATTCCATTGTCTAGGTGTACCAGACATTATTATTCCCTTTACCTACAAAGGGAATTTTGATTGCTTCCATGTTCTAACAATTATTAGAAATCTGCTATGAACATCTGTGTGGAGGTTTTTAACTAGATTTACCTTTTCATTTCTCTGAAAAAGCACCAAAAAATATAATTGGCAAATCATATGCTGGATGCATACCCTTGAGGTGTTTGTCTTTGGTTAGTTCTGTTGTGAAAAAAATTGTCAAACTATCTTCCAAACAGCTACTGCATTTTATATTCTCACCAGCAATGGATTAGAGTCCTGCTTGCTCCCCCATCCTTCCCAGGATGAAAAAGGATCAGTGTTCTTGAGTTTGGCCATATCTTGGGTTAATTTTCATTTCTCTGAAAACATATGATATAGAACATGTGCTTATTTTCTTTAGTGATTATATGAACCCTGGTAATTTTTTGATTTGCATCTGTGTTTTTCTTTATTCAGATGTTCAGCCATTTTAATCAATTTTTGTTCTTATAGTCATATTTTAAGAATTCCTTGCACATTTTCAGTAACAGTCCATTTACTTAATCTTTGCAAACATTCTCTCAGAGACTGTGTGGCATGTCTTTGTGTCTATGTGGCTTGTATTTTGACTTGACAATTCATTTCACAAAACAGAAATTATTAACTGTTATGAAGTCTAATTCATCAGTTATTTCCCTCTAGTGTTATATTTAAAAAGCCATCATGAACTCAAGGCCATCTAGAGTTTTTTCCTATTTCCTAAGCATTGTGTATGACTTTATTCTTTATATTTCCAATTGTAATGAATTTTGAGTTATTTTGGGTAAGATGTAGGTTTGTCTCAATTCTTTTTTTTCCCTTTTGTATACAGATGTTTATTGTTCCTGCATCATTTAATACGACTACCCTTTCTCCATGTGCTGCTTTTGCTTTTGTGTTGAAATCAGACGAATGCACTTGGCAACATCTGTTTGCGAATGCTCTGTTCTATTCCATTTAGCTGCTTGCCTAGCCTCTTATAAATACCATATTGCATTGATTACTATAATTTATAGTAAGCCCTGGAGTCAAGCAGTATTAATCCTCTGTTGTGCTCTTGCCCTTCAAGGCCAAATTCTCTACAATGAATCTTTTGGATGACTGCAATAAATTTTAGAATCGGTTTGTCAGTATCTACAGAATAACTTGTTGGGTTTCAGCGCTACACCGATCTCATTTTGAAAAAGGAAAACAGAGCTCTAGAGATACAGCTTACTAGTAGAACAGAGTACTGGCCTAGCATTTCTGATTTTGTTATTTTGAGTCTATTCTTCCTTTTGGTTAGATTGGCTAAGGGTTTTTCAAATTTATTTTTCAAAGAACCAACTTTTTGTTTCATTAATCCTCTGTATTATTTGGAATTCTTTTTGTTTCTATTTTGTTATTGCCTGTGTTTTTATTATTTCTTCTTAGCTACTGCTTTTAGATATGGTTTGATCTTGTTTTTCCAAAGCCTTAAGGTATATTGTATTAAGTTATTAATTTGAGATCTCTCCATTTTTTCTAATATAGGCTCTGAGTGGTGTAAAATTCTCTTAGGACTGCTTCCAAGATTTTGACATGTTGTGCTTCATTCTCATTCAGTTCCAGGGTTAAAAATATTCCATCTTGATTTCTTCATAATTGAATGAGTTATCATTTAATAGTGTGATATTTTGTCTCTTGCATACTTTCTGTGGCTTCTATGGCTCTTGATAGCTTTATACCATGATGGCCTGATAACTCCTTGCATCCTATTTTGATTTCCCTGTATTTATTGAGAAGTCCTTTGTGTCTTCATGTGTGGTCATCTTGTCAAAGTTCCAAGGCTACCGCAGTGGTTTAAAGAAAATGACCCCCAAAGGGAGTGGTACTATTAGGAGGTGTGGTCTTGTTGAGGGAAATGTATCACTGTGGAGGTGGGCTTTGAAGTCTTTTATATGCTCAAGATACTGCCTAGTATCTCAGACCACTCCCTGATTTTGCCTGCCTACTAAGATGTAGGACTCTCAGTTCCAGCACCACGTCTGCCTGCCTGCCACCATGTCGCACCATGATAATGGATGAACTGAAAATGTAAGCTACCACAATTAAATCTTTTTTCTTTATAAGAGTTGCCATGGTCATGGTGCCTCTTCACAGCAACAGAAACCCTAACTAAGACAGTTACTGAGAAGAAAGTGTGTTCCTTAGTGTTTAGATAGACTGTTCTGTAGATGTATATCAGTTAGCTTCATTTGATTATGCTATTTAACTCCAGAGCTTCTCTGGCTTTTATCTTGATGACCTATTGGTGAGAGTGGAGTACCTAAGTCACACACTATCATTGTGTTGGGATTAATCTCATTTTACATATATTATTATTTATTTTATAAAATTGGGTACACATGTGTTTGGTCTCTGTCTTTGAACTGCAATACACTCTCAGGATTTTTTTAATGAATATGGAATGAACTTCCGTGTATCTTTTCTGGTGAGTTTTGGTTTGTAGTCTATTTTGCAGCTATTAGAAATAGCTATACCTGCTAGTCTCTTGGTTCCTTCTGCTTAGAATATCTTCTTTCATCCATTTACTCTAAGGTGCTATCAGTCATTGATGGTGAGTTGTTTTGCCTGCAAACAGCAAAAAGCCAGATCCTGTTTTATTTTCTCCCAATATAATACTTTTATTATTTGGAAATTTCACATCATGCACCCGATCACACTCAGTTCCCAGTCCTTCCAGGTCTGTCCCCTGTCCCTTGTGGCCCCCGAAAAAAGAAGGAAGAAGGAGAAGGAGAAACAACTCCAATTTTTGTTGCCCATATCTCACTGGAGCATGGTCAAACTCCCAGTGGCCAGCCTCTTAAAGAAAACCAAGTCCTTCCCTACTAGCACCCCCTGCCAGAAAGTATGAATTGTGGAGGGCAACACTTCCAGGATCCTTATCACAATTTTTAAGAGTTATTTTTGATGGCTTTTCTTTCTAGGCTGCTACTCTTCTGAGGGGAGAGGGGTTGTCACCAAAGCCTTCCATGTCCCTCTTTCTCAAGTGTGAGTCTGCAGTCATTGCTGCCACTGCAAAAGTAGCCTCCCTCGCCCTTTTCTGTGAGCAGGAGCACAGATCATGGACTCCCAGATGGTTTCTGGGGACAGCACAGACCACGGATATCCACATGGTTAACAAAGATAACATAGTAAATTGCATCATTTAACAAAGAATACCACTGTAACCTGGCGATCCTAATACTGGGAGAACAATGAGCAGCCTGACCTAAACAAGAAGGCCTAGTTATGTTTGCTAAGAACATTGTTAGGAACAGCAACCAATGTTAACATTTTTAAATTTATCAGTCTGTCCCATTTCCCTTTCTAATCACATGACTACTCCACTGATCTAAAGCCTGTCTAGAAGGGGGACTTCCCAAGAACCAGGAGGAGCCACAGTGGACTCTGGGAAGTCATCTTGGGTCCTAAAGTACAGTTTTTAGACAACACAGTTTGTCCTACAAAGCATCTTGAACCCAGACCTAAATAGGGCATCACTCTTGCCAAACAGGATAGAATCCTCATGTTAACCATTCTGCATAGAGTTTGGGCTATTTTCTTGGACACATCCAACCTCACTTCAGGAATCATATACCCAGAAGGGTTTTAACTCATTGTGTGACTGATTATCCAACTGTGATTTATTCATTCAGAAAGACCTGACAGAAACACCTAAGCTAGAAGATAAATTCCCATGTGCCTAGAGCATCTAAGCTGTCATGAGAAACCCTCACAATTCATTCTTCCTTCCCTCATAGGATTGTTGTCCAGGCAATATGAAGACATGTTTTTAATGCCCGCTCTAAAACAAAGGTATTCAATCTTTACCTGGTATTCAAACTTCAAGCTATAATTAGGCTTGCTTTTTCTGGCTTTGGGTATTTAAACCCATCTGATGCCTGGCAGGGGCAGGGAATTCACTGTATTCAAAGTATTTTTATCCCAGTTAAGAAGCTTAATTAATGTTGACTTCTACAAACAAATGCTTTTCAAAGGATAATGGCATACAAAGATTGAGTAAGTTAAAATTGACAGTATCTTTGAAACTTTGTAAAAGACAGGCAGACACATACATTCTCCATATATTATTAATGAAATAATTTGGTTTCTATATTCCCACTGTGAACTTTGAAACTTCCCATTTTCAGATAAATGTTGTATATTTGTACAGCAAGATTATTTATGAGATAATGTAAAATTCTTCAATGCCAGACTTACATGGTTCACATTTTTTATGAATGGTCTTATTGACCATTTGATTGCACTTGACCTTAAATTGTTTCTCTGTATCCTTTCTGCCAACTGTAAGGCCAGGAAACTGCAAATTAAGGTAAGAATACAGAGAGGACAAGGGCAGGATAATGAAGGGATGAAGGAGCCTGTCAGGTGGATTTTTCATTAGCTGAGAGGATGCCCAAGTCCTCAGCCTTGGCTCATTGCCTGGGTCGGGTCAGGATCCTGCAGACTCCACAGCATTGTGCCTTTGTTCTTATTCTAATGTGTTTTGCAGCCCAGAACAGAAGCTGCACTGTTATACTGAACATTTCATGAACCTCAAGTCTTTTATCTGAAACTGAAGCTTAAATGACTTCTTTTATCTGCCTGGCTTGCTAGCCATCCCCTTCAAGTACCCGAATGAAAATGAGGAAGGCCTGTGCTGTCTGTCACACTTCCAGATTTCAATGAACTACACAGCACCAGGATCTCAAAGGGCAAGGAACTGATTTTCATACTGGGCCTTTGGTCTTCGGAAGGTAGTTCTCTCCTCAGAAGGCTGAGTTCAGAGAGGCCTTGGCCATATGCTGACTAGGTGAAGAGCAAAAGTCACAATCCGCCACCTGTTCTTTTCCACCCTCTGGCCTAGGAGGCTGCTGGAAGGTGGGTATCTCCATTTTCTGTGGCTAAGATAAACTTACCCAAACTAAGACTTCCACAAAACCAAAACTCCAGTTCCTCCTGGTCAAAATCGGTACTTTTTTTTTAATGATCTGAGCTTTCTTCTACTCATTAATCTCCTTTATGAGATTTATGTCTTCTCTTGAAATAATAAGACATTAATTATTCAGTGAAGTTTTTCTCTAGTGCCAAAGACAGAAAAACAACAGCACTGACCAAGGAAAACACGGTATCATCAGTGAGTGGTTCCTATGGAACTGAGGTAACTGAGGTAATTCCAGCCTACCTGAGTCCATAGTGGCTGACCTCAGCCCAGCCTGGAGGTGTGCACTCTGCCGGGAATGTTCTCTTCAACTCTGCCCTTCCTTTGCTGCCCTCACAGCCTAGCCATTGAATGGTATCCTCTGGCCCACAACTTCCTAGTGTTTTACACTGCCGTACTAAAGCAGCAACATTAGCATCGCCCTACAAACAAATCCAGAGGACACTTCCCCACACACCAGACCTTCTGACTCTCAGGATGAGGCGCTTTAATGTCCAAGACACTGGAGAGTCATCACCTGAGCCTGTTTCCCTCCTGTTGGCATAAACAAAATGCTGCTGTCTTTTCTAACGGCGTTCCCTGTGAAATGCCTTAAGTGTCCCACATCAGCTCCTCACAGAAGTGTGAAAGCATCCTGAAGGAAGATAAAGGCTGCATAGCGTGCGTGGCTGTTATTCACACATAGTCCCAGCTATGCCAAAGACACGAGCCTGATCCTTAATGACATCCACTAACCATTCTGAGGCTATAGATGTCTTGTCCTCCATCTAAAGGCATTCAGTCTTAAGGAAAATAACCTGGCCAACAGGCTGGAGAGACAGCTCCATGGTCAAGAGCGTGTACTTCTCTCGGAGCAGACAGAAGTTCCATTCTTGGTACCCACATCAGATGACTCACACCCTCCTACTAACTTCAGTTCTGGGAGATGCAATAGCCACTTCTGGATGCTAAGGGTACCTTGCATTCACATGTGCACATACTCACAGACAGACACATATATATAATTACAAATAAATCTTAGAAAATGACAACCAAGCAGGCTTGTTGTCCAATCAGAGCAAACAGGTCAGAAAGGTCAGTGAGTACAATTAGTCACTGGGATATAATGAAAGTACTATATACTAATTATGACATCATTAACAGCATCGCCATGGCTTTTCAAAGAAAAAAGTCTCCAACTTTGCTATTGCACTCATAAAAATAACATACAACACCATTATCTACAAACATGCTTCTTTAGCCACGTCACTCTCAGCACAGAAAGTCTGATCATTAATAGGGGCTGCAAAGAGAGAGAAGGCAATTAAATGGCCTTGCATTCAGGCCAGAGGAGAGGTCTCAGAGGAACTCTGGTTGCCCTGAACACTGGGGTGAAACAGAAGCTGAGGGCAGGGTGGGCACTGAGGAGTGAGGGAGACAATGGGTATCTTCTCATCTGTGTGCCTGACACATGGGATGAGAGACCCTGCAGAAAGAAAGAGGAAATGCTGCTACAGGGGGCCAAGTGTTTTGTTCTCAGCATCCACTCCCCTGGCTCCTCCATTTTCCAAGCACACACTTTAAAAAAGTCAACTCCTCAGAGAACAGCTATGAGTAAATCGTGGTTTATACTGAGAGGACCAGCTCACTGGCTCAAGCATCAGATACTTTGAAGGCACCTATCAAATGTCAGGTAGGTACGAGGAGATGTCACACATCTCATGGCATAGTGTCCCAGGACCTGTGCTGTGCAGGGCGATTTGAATTGTGCACAGTGAGAACTGTACACATGCTGGGCAGGTGAAGTAACTGGCCGCGGGACAACATCTTCATGCCAACTCCACAGGTTTTCTTATTTTAGTCTTTTTATTATAAATAGATTTTTTTTCATACAATATATTCTGATCATGGTTTGCCCTCTCTCACCTCCTCAAAAATCCTCCCCACCCATCCAACTCCACACCTTCTTTCTCTCTTCAGGAAAAAAAAGAACAAAACAGAGAAAAAAAGAATAAAACAAAGAAAGAACATAAGAAACAACATAAGAAACACATGCAGAACACACAGAGATATAGACAAAAACCCATAAAAATACAACATCAGAAAAAATACCATTGAGTTCATTTTGAGTTGGCTATCTACTGCTGAACACAAGGCCTGCCCTTAGGTGTGGTGTATATCCCCAGTGAGGTTTGGCTCTTCTAACCCTTATATAATTGCAAAGGTATTTTTATAAGATATTTTTTAAAAATATTTATCCATCCATCATGTATACAATATTCTATTTGCGTGCATGCCTGAAGGCCAGAAGAGGATGCCAGACCCCACTACAGATGGTTGTGAGCCACTATGTGGTTGCTAGGAATTGAACTCAGGACCTTTGGAAGAGCAGGCAATGCTCTTAACCACTGAGCCATCTCTCCAGCCCTATAAGATATTTTTTCATGAAACATGACTATAGGAAGAGATTAAAATGGAAACTGAGGGAATACAAGGAGAATACTTCTTTTCCGATGACAGCATATTTATGGAGGAAGCCAGGCGTTCGCAAACATCTGGCAGCCACATTTCTGGAAATTTGTAAAGGTCTGGGAATGCTCCCCTTTGGGTGTGAGTGGCTTCACAGACGACCAATTTCACATGCTATGTAGTCCTAGCAAGGGGAGTCTACCACACAGTCTCTTCTGATTCATAAACTTCTGAAACATTAGATTGGATAAAAAGTAACAACTGAACAACTTGCATCCCTCTCCAAATTGGTCTATTTTTTTAAAAAAATTGTGATAAAATACAACGAGTTTTGTCATTTTTAACCATTTGAAGTATAAAATTCAATTAATCACATTTATACTGCTGTACAGTTGCCACCATTATATGGTTCCAAATTTCTTTTATCACTCAAAATAAAACTCAAGAAATTAAGTCCCCAGGATGCCATCTCAGATCTTAGCAACCTGAATCAGGTCTTGCCTCAGCACTAGCCTGTTCGAGATATTTCACACAAGCAGTCCCTGGCTGGCTGGACATAACACCTATCCAGTTGTCTGTCGGGTATTTGGGTTATGGCCAGCATTTTCAAATGCTTCTTCTCATATGTGTTTCAAGTCTTTGGAGCAGCTCCCAAAGAGCTGTGGTTTTTCTGTGCTTATCGCTCTGAGAAAACATCAAATCGTGTGGTACCTGTTGTTATTCCTCTCAGTAACGGACATATGTTCCAAATTCTCTATACTCTTGCTGAAGCTCATTTTCAGACTTAAGTTAAAAAGTCATTAGAATGTTTTTTAAACAGCTTCATGCGTGTTTTAAATGTATTCTGATGGCTTTTCCCTCTCTTTTCCTCCTTCCATCCCTCCCTGTTGACACCTCCCGTCACCAAACCCTACCAGTTCTCTTCCTAGTTTATGAGTCTTGGTTTTGTTTTGTGACCCATTTAATTTAACCTGGGCTATTTCCACAGGAGCCCGAACAGATCGGTGGGCACACAACTGAAAGCAACGATTCCCTCTACTTTCAGTGACAAACAGCTCAGCAGTGAGGGAAAGGGTCTCTGAGTCCTTCCTCCATCCATGCCTGACCTGAGCTGATGACCCATTTTGTGAAGATACAGGGCAAGCATCCATAGCTGCTATGAATCTGTGATTGGGAATGGCTGTGTCTTGCCCAGGTGTTATTCCATAGCCCTTGACCTTAGTTCACAACTCTTAGATTCCTTCTGCCCCTTCTTCCACTTAGAGAAGTTGTCATAAAGATCTGTTTAAGGCTGAGGGGTCTTCTGCCACTTATTCTCAGTGCCTACGCAGCCACGAATCTCTGCTGTGCCACCTTTCTCTGGAAGAGAGGCTTCTGGATTTCAGATTATAGCTCCTCTAGGGATCATAGTGCTTCTAGGTGTGACAGGATATTTGTTCTCTCATCTCTTCTTTCTCATACACTCTTATCAAGTACATAACGTATACTATTCTTTCCTCACTCTGCAGAGTATCTTTTCATTTTCTTAAGAATGTCTTTGCATGCACAAAAGCTTTCAAATTTGACAACATTCAATTTAGCATTTTTCTTTTGCTGCATATATTTTAGCATTATAATAAGAATCCACTGCCATACAGAAGGACATTAAAAGTTACCCTGAGTAACTCTAATATTTAAGTCATTGATCAACTTTGAGTTAAATTCTGTATGTGGTATGAAACTGAGGTCCAATTTCATCCTTTTGGTGTGGAAATCCATTTATGCTGCCATCATTTGTAGAAAAAGACACCTTCCCTCCCAGGTAACTGGACTTGGCATCCTCTTCTCAAGAGTCACCTGACCACAGATTTATGGTGTGCAGCTCAATTCCATCTGTCTATGAATCTAACCTTATGCTCTGACCACGGTGCAGATTTGAAATTGAGATATATGACTCCTCCAGCTTGGTTCTTTTTCAAATATATTTTGTATATTGGGGGTTCCGTTCGTATTCCACATGGAACTGGGATAGTCTTCCCCTGCTGTTTACCCTCACAAGGCAGTGAGACCTGAGAACATGGAGTCAGTAAGTGAGGCAGACTGAAGTCAGTGCTCCAGCCAGTTTCACTCAGCAGCAGACAGTCTGTACTGAGGGCTAAGAGGAGTCATGTGAATAAAAAGCAAGGGCAAGCCACACACAGCAGGCAAGCTGCATGTGACAGGAACACAGTCTTCCAGAGAGACACACAGAAAAATAACAGTAAGCAATTGGGATGGATAATCTGAAGTAAATTCCTACGTGCTACACCTGGGAGGGGCACAACAGCATAATTCAAGAACAATTTCAAGTTATTTTGTCTATTGTTTTTCAAGACAGGGTTTCTCTGCAGCTTTGGAGCCTGTTCTGGAACTAGCTC
>LOJH01001661.1:2287-19457 GCA_001685095.1 Ellobius talpinus
TTATATATGTTTTATGACAAATAATACAGAGAGAGAGAGAGAGAGAGAGAGAGAGATCAGGTGTGTGTGCAGGTCTTTTTCATCATGCAGCAATGACTGCAGCTTTCTGTATCTATGTGCTAGGAACAGGAGGTGCACCGGAGCCCTCTGAGCTTGGATGGTGCTGGGGTCTAGAAGCTGCGATATGAGAATTGGCTTTCTGAGGCAGGGGCCTGAGTAAGCAGGGTAAAAGGCAGATCTATGGATTCTGCTCTGGTTTGGGTCCTAGGAGATAATCCTTCCCACTGCCTTGGGGCTCAATCTCACATCCAGGTTACCTGCACCCTCCATGGAAGGCCTCTGCTCAGTGTTTGCACACTATTCTGCCTTGGTTTCCTTATCTGCAACCCAGAGGGACTGGATTTAAGTTCTTCCAGAGCCTCTTTTGGAATGAAGAGTGTGGAGGGTTGGGATTATGTGGGGAAACCAAGATCCACAGAGAGGATATTCTTTCTGGTGTCCCTAGCCTTCAGCTTCTCCACATCTTGAGTGAGGATAATGGCCATGCCTAAATGGACTGTTAAGAAAATAAAGACCAGATGTGTGGTGTCCTGTGCCTGGCACAGAGAATGCTACCAATTGCCCCTTGTCACACCAAATTAACATGTGATTGTCAATGTCAGTTACCCCAGTGGTCAACGGTAGGGTGGGGGCATGAACTTCCAGCACAGTCTCAGATGTCTTCCTAGCACGCTTCACCTGCAGTTCCCCCTTCCCCACAGGAGCCGTGGACGTGGATGAGTGCTCAGAGGGCACAGATGACTGTCACATAGATGCCATCTGCCAGAACACACCCAAGTCTTACAAATGTCTCTGCAAGCCTGGCTACAAGGGGGAAGGGAGGCAGTGTGAAGGTGAGTTCCCTCCGTCCTCCCCACCAAGCCAGGGCCAGAGGGAGGTGGCTGAGACCCGCCCTGTGGTATACTAACGTGACGTTCCTGCATCCCAGCACTGTGGACATAGACAGCTTGGGCTCTGTCAGCCTTATGTTGCTCAGTGGCTTGCAGGCTTCCAAGAGATATAGCTGCTCACCTGGAGGGTGAAAGATGGAACTGGAAATGGGGGTGCCTGGCTTTCACATAAGTTTTAGCCCTTTTATTTCTTGAAGAAATCAAGGGGAGCCATAAAAGCCCAGGGTGACTCCTCTTCTGAACTCTTAACTCAGACTTCAGACTACCCTATGTAACCTGTAGCTTCTACAGAGGACCTGCCCATGTGTGGGCTGGACTGTGAGAGTGGCTCAGCTGGCTCTCCTCTTTCTAGCCCCAAATCTTAGACAGCTTGTGGTTCAAGCCATGCATCTGTCCAGCCTCTCCTCTCTGCACTTGGGGTACTGGGTTGGTGGTTCAGAAGTAGAAACCCATTTCTCAAGGCAGACATGGTGGTGCATGCCTGAAATCCCAGCACTCAAGAGACCAAGGCAAGCCAGGCGTGGTGGCATCTGCCTTTAATCCCAGGAGGCAGAGACAGGTGAATCTCTGAGGTTGAGGCCAGCCAGGTCTACAAAATAGAGTTCCAGGACAGCCAGGGCTATACAGAGAAACCCTGCCAATAAATAAATAAATAAATAAACAAACAAACAAAATAGAGTTCAAGGCAAGTGGATCTATAGGCTGAGGCCATCTTGGGCTACACAGAGGGTTGGTTTGAGACTAACCTGGACTAGATCATTAGGTCTCAAAAAATGAAAGGAAAGAAACTGCCTCCCCTACAGAGAAAATGAAGCCTCTGTGGTACTGGTATCCAGGAGTCTGAACCAGATAGGATATTGTCCCATGAAAATCTCATGGTCATTTTGACCCCATTTGAGTCGGGCTATTGGGGTCTAAAAGCTATTATCCCTGATCCATGTACCCCCTAGGCCTGCCCATCCACCCTCAGTGTACAGAGGAAGATCAATTGAGGCAGGTATTGACAGCAGGGTTTCCAAAGCTTTATAATAATGCAGACAGGACTGAAACCCAGAGTTTCTGATCCTTTGTCTTGGCCCTAACAGCCTCTCAGTTTTCAATGTGGGGTTGCACTGGGAAAGGATGGGGTTCTGCCCTTTCTGTCCAGGCTCTGCAGAGTTGGGGCCTTACAGCTGACCAACACCCCCCAGGAATGCTGCCATCACTGACCCATTGCATTTAGTTGGCTTCTACAGCCTGAGGACTGAATGGATGACATACCCATGTGTCTGGCTTAGTGTCAGCACCTTGTTGGCTTGTTTGGGTCCCCCAGAACTGCAGGGGGAAAGCTCATGTGACCCACAGGCCTCTGGGAAGTGGGCAGGCAGCTGGTGGAGAGAGACGGTCATGTGCAAAATATTTGGTGGAATGGTCTGGCCCGGCTGCTGGCAGGATCTGGAGGGTTTGTAACTCAGTGGTCCAGGTGACACACACGAGGGCATGTGTATCCTTTCTAACCTCCTTGTCCTTGAGACTCAGTGTCCCTAGCAAGGGAGGGCCACGACTGACACATCCCTTCTGCTAGCTGAGGCGGCTGAGCTGGCCCCTGCAGTCCTCTGCTTTCGGGCTCTCATCTTATGCTTACTCCTCTGAAGCCCTTCAGAGCTCAGCTTAAGTTCCCCATGCTGATGGAGCCCCAGGCTGAGATCTTGAACTCCTGACCCTTCTGCCTCTGTCTTTGTGATTACAGATGATGACAGATGTGTATCATCACAGCTGGCTGATAGAATGTTAGGGACCAAAACCAAGGCTCCCTATAGCTAGGTAATTGTAGGCCGAGACTGCTTGTTCATTTCCCAGCTGACCAGACCTGAATAATGACACAGAAACTATATTAATTACAACATTGTTTGGCTAATGTCTCAGGCATATTTTTTGCTAGCTCTGACATCTTGAATTAACCCATTTCTATTAATCTGTGAATCACCACAAGGCTGTGGCTTACCAGTAAGGTTCTGGCAACTGGCATCTTTCTCCTTTGGCAGCTACATGATGTCTCCCTGACTCTGCCTACTTTCTCTCTATGTCTCTGTTCGGATTTCCCGCCTGGCTTTACTAAGCCATTGACCAAAACAGCTTCTTTAATAACCAATGGTGATAAAACATATTCATAGCATACAGAGGGGAATTCCATATCAGGTAATCGCTCTGTAACTGAGCTATGTCTCAGCCCAAGACCAGACTCTTGTTCCCAATCAGCTCAGCCACCTGGTTATGTGGAATTTTTGCCCACATCTGCCCCGGAAGGAAATTGTAGTGCTCTGCAGGAATACACACATATACTCCTGCATTAAGCACCCATTATGCTCCCAGAAGCCCCTTGGCTGCCCTCCACTGTTGCTTTTCTGACTCTGGGTTCCAATGTCATGTCTTACTCCCCAGCCTTGCTTGCTGTGGCCTGGGTGTTGGGGCTGTTAATCTCAAGCCATATGCTTACAGCTTTGCCCCCAGGAACCCAGGAGCACGTCACTTATGAAATCTGTCATTGTGCTCTGGTGGAGAGTCTGGCGTTAGTCCTAGCCTGAGGGATAGGTTTAGATTGAGTTCGCTCCCCAGCCAAGATTGGAGTTCAGACAAGCAATTTGTGAGACCCCAGTGAGTGGGAAGTGGGGAGCATGGGAGTTGCTAGGAGGATCCTTTCTCTGATGGCACCACATTGACCATGTGTCATGTGGGAAGAAAGCAGGGCATAGCCTAACCTCTGCAAGGAGCCTTGGTTGCCAATCAGCCCACCTCTGACCTGAATACAGAGTGATGATTTGCCCTCCACAAGCATCAGTGTCTCCTTTGACTCTTTGGACCCAAGCTGTTCCCCACTCCCCCTGAAGACTGGGCTGGGCACAGTGCAATGTGTGAAGCCCACTGCCTTGGTACCTAGCTCCCAGTGTTCAACATGCAGACGAGTGTGTTAATCACCACCATGTGCTTTTGGAGTAGCCACAAGCTCCAGGGGGTTGTGAATAGTAAAGACCTCTCAGAGTCCCACAGTGCCACATACCTTGGAGGTGACACTCATGGTACCATGTGTCCCTGCCGTTCAGTTGGTGGTGCCCTATTAGCTAAAGTTGTTTGTCAGTGGCAATCTTAAATCACAGTGCATGCTGGTTGGCCTGGGTTCAGAGGACCTGGGTGGACTCACCCTGCCTGCAGGTGTCTTATGCCTGGAGACTCTCACACAGGCTTTGGTTGGCATCAGCACAGCCTGCTGGAACATTGATACAGGGGCCATCAGATCTAAGATGGTTACCCCCAGAAGACTGCACACATGTCTGGAAAGACTGACAGGCCACATTCAGGGTAGCCTGAGGGGTCTCAGAGACCACCCAGATGTTTATTTCCTGGTTCAGATGGTCCAGGGGCCATCTGAGAGAGAAGGATCAGGATGAGAGCCCATGTGTGATGGGCCCATTGCTGTGTGTCCGCTGTGGTCACTGCTGCCTATCATGTTCTAAATGGTCCTTCTTCATCTGAGCAGAGTCATTAAAGAATAGATGTTGAGCCATATTGTGGGGACTCACACTTGTGTATTGGGGCTAGTCACTCAACCTTTGTGTTTACAGTGAGCATCATTCTAGCAGCTGCTTTGTAGAAGGCAAGTGTTAAGTGCACTAATGTGTTTAAAGCATGAAAGCATGACCTGGCACATAGAGTGTAACACACAATTATTAGCTGCTGTTGTTGTGGTAATGGTGGCATGACTAGCAGGTGATGATGAGGTTTTTTCTTTTTTCTTTTTATCTTTTTTGGCAATGCTGAGAGTCAACCCCAGAGTCTTGGGCAAGCCACATGACAAATACTGAATTATACCCCAGCCAAGGGTGATGCATTGCTCAAAGTGATATTGATGACGAAGGTGATATTGATATTGGATGTGGTGATATTGATTTAGATGAAGGTTATGGTGATAGTAATGGAGATGACATTGGTGAGGGTGGTGGTGAGGGTGGTGATGGTGAAGATGGGGGTGATGCTGATATTAATGACGTTAGTGACTGTGATGTTGATGATGGTGGTCAGGGTGATGGGATGAGGGTGATGTTGGTGATATTGATGATTAGTGATTGGGATCCTGATGGTGACAGTGGTGATGGGATGAGGTGATATTGGTGATATTGATGATTAGTGATTGGGATCCTGATGGTGACTATGGTGATGGAATGAGGGTGACATTGAGGCTGTGTCCCATTTTTGTTTAATTATCATCCTGCTGGTGTATTAATGTTGGCAGAGGATTTGCTGTGGGATGACAAGGTGACCCTGAGGTAAGGGGTTTGCTGAGGACAAATGGGGCTGCCTTGGGCCACTGCTAAGGTTCTGATGAGGCAGAGGAGTTTTCTCTGTGACTTGTGGCCTGGTGGAAGTGAACTTGTAGGTGTAGAAAATTGGAAAACTCATCATAGGGCACCCAAGTGGCCCCTGAGCTTCACAGGTGACTCCTGGTGGCCCTTTCCAGACCCACTCACACCTCCATTTGAAACCCTGCCATACTGCATTGTATTCTCCTGGGTTCTTCCTGGATCTGCCTCAAGGGCTGCCCTTGTCAGCTGTTAGATTCCCATCCCAGGAACCTAGCTGTGGAGGGAGGGGTGTCACCAGGGCCACCTCCTTCCAGAAGCTTTCCATGGTTCCCATACAGGTGAGTTCCCACCTGTTCATCCCTCCTCAGATCCTGACTCTCTAGGTGGTAATGGCCCATGCCAGTACCCTGAGGGTGGCCCAAAGCTGTGGTCAAAAGGCAGTTAGCAGCCCAGGGAACATCAGGGAAGGTCTCCATGAGCCTCACAGGCTTTGAAGACTTACAGATGAGGAAACTTAAGTCTCTGACTGGTGTGGACCAATGACAATGTTCATCTGAGGGAACTGGGTTCAGAGAGGTCAGCCTTCAGACAGATGACCCAGCGGAGAGACACCAGCCATCAGCCACCATGTCTCAACAGCTTGTCTGTAGGCTGTGGGGAGAGAAATCCCTACCTGTGCTGGGTTCTCCACAGTTTGTCTGAAGGCTGTAGGGAGAGGGATCCCTAGCTCTGCTGGGGTCTCAACAGTTTGTCTGTAGACTGTAGGGAGAAGGTTCCCTAGTTGTGCTGGGGTCTCCGCAGTTTGTCTGAAGGCTGTAGGGAGAAGGTTCCCTAGCTGTGCTGGGGTCTCCACAGTTTGTCTGAAGGCTGCAGGGAGAAGGTTCCCTAGCTGTGCTGGGGTCTCCACAGTTTGTCTGTAGGCTGTAGGGAGAGAAATCCCTAGTCATGCTGGGGTCTCCACAGTTTGTCTGTAGGCTGTAGGGAGAAGGTTCCCTAGCTGTGCTGGGGTCTCAACAGTTTGTCTGCAGGCTGTAGGGAGAGAAATCCCTAGTCATCCTGGGGTCTCCACGGTTTGTCTGTAGGCTGTAGGGAGAAGGTTCCCTAGCTATGCATTGATAGAGGAGCCAACAAGAATCCTTTTCTCCACAGCTGTTCCCTAGAGACAGATCTGTGACTGTGACCCTCTAAACTCACATCATCCATGGGACAGATAGGAGGCCCTCCCCGTGGGCTTACCCCAGGTCTCTTCTCTGCCCAAACACTTTGAGCTGCTGCTTTTTTCTCTCTTTTTTAATCCTCCCCTCAACCTCACCCCAGTTGCCTTTTTTTTTTCTTCCTCAAACCCCAGCTCTTTCTGCCTGGGACCTTTCCACACTCTGTCTCCCAGCCCCTCCTCCCTTATCTAATCTGTGCTTCTGCATCTCATGGACCCTTCGGACACAGGCCTTTTGGAGGTCGTGGGGGCTGACCATGTACCAGCAAGCCCCCTGTTCTGAATTAACCAGGCCTGTTTGAGCTCATTCTGCCCAAGCAGCAGACTGGGGCCAGGAGGGGGCAACTCATCCCCTTTAAAGGCTTCAACTCATTTAACCTTAATCGCCTTGTTTTCATAGACATTTGCGAAGGAAAAGGACCAAATTATAGCTTGAATTGGGTCTTACTAATCTTAATTAAAAGCTCTAGTTTATAATCAGGACCAGGCCTCAAATGAGGAGCAAACCACCCTCAAATGGCTTGTTTAAATAACCAAGACCCCCTCCACTCCGTTAATGGCTGTTTAGTCTAAACCCATGGCGCACATTGCCCTTCTATGTGTGCTTAATTTTTAGACCATTCATTCAAGTGGTTTATTCCTCTCGCAAGTTTCAACTCAGGCCCTTTTCAAAATGCTGTAATTAAAGCTCTTGGGGGAAATGAGATTTTGTTTTGGCCACAATATATTAAATATATTACTATTTTCCTTTTGGTGTGTGTGTGCGAAAAGAAAAAAAATGACAACCATCAGAGATCGCAAAATTAGCATGTATGTAATGATTGTAAATAATCGCTTCCTGGATTTTATATCCCCAGGGTGTACTTGTCAATCACTAAAGTCAGGTAGATTACAGAGCATGTCATTAAAGGGTTTTAACCAAACTCTTAATAACACACCCAGCGATTCATTTAGTTTATCATTAAGGGGAAAAAAATCTAAAACCAATTGGCCTTTGTAGCAAATAATGGCTGAGGTCCTATTAAGTCATTTCCATCGTGATTATAGCACACTTTATTGAAACTCTAGGTAGAGTTTTTTTTGCTTGGGGCAGGGGAGACCAGGAAAGGCTTGAGCGGGGAAGTCGAGCAAGGGAGAATTCTCCTCCCCCTAAGTCTGAAAACATGCAATTATGCATGCTAATGTGTGCACTGCCCAAGATGAAAGGGGGGGCGGGGGGTTCCAGCCGAGCCAGACTTCAACTCCCCTTACTTATTCCCAGGTAGCAATTAAGTGGTGTTCTCATTTTGTTTCTGTGACAAAATGTGATGAAAAGCAGCATAGGGAGGAAAGGGTGTATTTTAGCTTACAGTTTCGGGGTACAGTCCATCATTGTGGGGAAGACAAGGCAAAAACTCACTAGTCACATCACAGCCACACTCAAGGACAGAAAGACAAATGCAGCCCTGTTGCCTGCTTGCTTGGTGATGAGCCAACCAACCAGGGAATGGTGCTACCCACAATGCACTGGGCCTTCCCACATTCAGTTAATGTTTGGAACAAGTCTCCACAGACATGCCATAGGTCACCTTGATCTAGACAATCCCTCACGGAGACTCTCTTCCAGGTGATTCTAGGTTGTGGCAACCATTAAAACTACCCAGCAGGAGTGGGGTGGGTCTGGAGAGATAGCTCAGCCATTAAGAGCACTTGTTACTCTTGTAGAGGGCCCAGGTTTAATTCCCAGCACCCACATGGTGGCTCACAATCTTCTGTAATTCCAGTTCCAGGGGATCCAACACCCTCCTCTGACCTCTATAGATGATAGTCACACATGTGGTGCACATACATACATGCAAGCAAAACACTCAAGCACATAAATCTTAAAAGGGGGAAAAACAACCCAACCCAGGTAGGATTGCTTATGACTAGTCACAGTCAATGGCAGTTAAGTCACTTGGGGAGTTGTTGGGGCCCCTGACCATCTGATCAGGGACAACGAAAACCTTGTGCACTTGGTTTTATATGGGAGACAAGTTCACCTAAAATGTGGGACCTGGCCTGGAGTGTCCGGAGTGTTAGCTGAGGGTCTTCTCACAGTCAGGCTTTGCGCTGGGCCCAGGTGTGTTTCCTGGTCATGACCTCGTTGATTAGCTGGAAGCTGGAAAAGACAGAATGGGTTGGAAAGCAGCAGGTAAATAGAGGCAGGACTCAGTGGGGGTGCAGAAGAGAAAGTGGGTATCTACCCTTGCCTGTGGTAGGGGAGAAAGGGGTGTTGTTGGGAGGTGGGGGAAGGTGGAGAATGTTCTCAGAGGAGGTGCCATCCAAGCCATGCTAGGAGGGTGGAGCAGAGGTCTCTGACATTGCCTCCAGCTCTGGGGCCAATGGATAGAAGAAAGCTCAGAGGAGTTCACTGTCGCCTGAAATTCTGCAAGTAACGGGTCATCTCGAGCCCTCGTTTCCTCAGTCTGCCTCCCTTGACAATGGGAGCAGCGGCACCTGCCTAGGAGTGTGCATCTGAGGAGAAGTTGAGGGAAGGAGTCTGTCTTGCTCAAGGACAATAGTTCTCAGCCTGTGGGTCCCAACCCCTTGGGAGTCACATATCAGAGAGCCCACTTATCAGGTTCATCACAAGCCCACATTGCAATTCATAGCAAGAGCAAAATTGCAGTTATGAAGTAGCAGTTAATAATCTGGTGGTCGCCACAACATACAGAAGCGTGTTGGAGGATCGCAGTGTTAGGGAGGTTGAGAAGCGCTGCTCTAGGGTGTGTTGGAGGTGGCCGCAGAGGCATGTGCTTGGTGTCTTCCCCCTTTAAACTTTCCCCACCTGGCTTCCCACACCCTGGGTCTCCTGTCCCCTCAGGCAGCAGCCCTTCTCCTCTCTTCCTCCGGGCTCTCTCCCCTTCCTTCCCCTAGGCTGCTTCTTATTACAGTGGCTGTATTTGTGCTTCCATCAGAGGAATGCTAACCAGAAAAAAACCATTATTTCTAAGAAAATAAACTGTGGGCTCGTTGGCCTTTGAGGGCTACTGAAATGGATATCAGCCTTCCCCAAAGGCCTTGAAACAAAGAGTGCAGGGGCTTGTGTATACGGGCAAGGTCAGAGGGTCCCAGAGGTTGTCCTGACTGGTCTTCCAGATGGATCCAGGCTGCAACCCCTGGAGGACTAGGACTGGAGCTGCAGTGGTTGCCTGAGGCTTCAGACCTGGGTTCCTAGTAGCCGTCAGGGATGCTCTTTCCCTATGCCTTCCAGCATCTCCAAGATGCACCCTTCTCTCAGAGGACCCAGGCCTTCTGCCCAGGCCTCCCTTCCTTGAGAAGGGGTTTAGAACTGAGAATAGACACATGGGGACCAGAGCTTCTCGCCTTATGCATCTCTCAGGCCTTAGCATACTGACTGCCAAGTTCAGAGAGGGTCAGGGGTCCCAGGCCCCTTGGGCCCCTACTGGAAGAAGTCCCTCATTTAGGGTGCTCTCCACCCTGGCAGTGACAAATGCTGCTGGGTCATCAGCACTTGTCACGTTCTCACTGCCAGTGCCACTGGCAGACCTGGACCTCTCTGGGGTCCTCTTACTTCCTCCCTGAAGCCAGGCTGGCAGCTCCCTGTGGCAAAGGTCCAGGCTGAAGGTAAGGGGCTGGCATAGCCACAGCAGGAGAGCAGGCAAATGTCCTAATCCCCAGTGGCTACCATGGCCATGAAGCCCTGGTCTGCTGAGACGGGGTGGGGGGGGCTGCCCTTGGATGGCTTCATCCAGATTCAGGGCACCTCCAAAGCTAGCCTGCTTGCGTTGGGCTTTTGGCTTCGCAGCAAACTTGCCCTGTGAGTAGGGGAGTGGAAATGGTCTTCCTTACATGGGCCACAGTGAAGGTTTAGCCAGTTGCCATGGAGGGTCTCCTCTGTTACTTCTGTTATCTGGGGGAGGAGAGGACAGAGGCTAAGCTAGGAGTCCTAGGTCTAAGGCTGGGTTTGCTGATGAGCTCGGTATCCAAGACTCCCTTCTCTGGACCCTCAGTTACACCTCTGTGCAAACCACAGAACGTGGACCAGTTGTCTGACTTGGAGCTACAACTTCAGCCCCAATACCTGTGTGCTTCTGACGATCTGGGGACTGGGTTTGCAGCCCTTGAAGAGTCCTAAGATTCAGGGTCTGCAACCCTGCACCCCACCCCCAGTCTTGCCAGAAGAAGGTGAGAATGGCTGATAACTCCTGGGATCCAGTTTGTAACAGACAGGAGAGAGCATGGGGCTGACTGAGCCCCAAGCCCGCTTCACTGCCACCCCCAGATGCTTCCAGGGCTCAGTTTCCATAAACCAATGTTTCATAAGGTCTTGAGGCCAGAACTTGGGAAAGAGCCCCAAGGAAGGATTTAGGCTATGGTGGAGGGAGAATTGCTATAATTCACCCATCCTTTTCCTAGGTAGGGACACCCCTCTGATCTTGGGAGCATGCACCCCACCGTGGACCCAGGCTGAGCAGGTAGCATGGAACGTGGTTCAAAGTGAGCACCCTCGAGCCAGGTGCAGTGGTGCACACCTGAAATGCCAGTTCCTGGGATGTGGAGGAAGATAAAAGTTAGAGGCCAGCCTGGGCTACATAGTAGGAATCTGTCTAAAAATACTTTTTGGAAACAAGATAGAAAACACAGTACACACAAAGTGATCGTCCTCATGGTTCTCCTGCACCCAGGAAGAAGCCAAAAGACCAGCTCACCCTGTGGATATGTTCAACAGTAACACTGGCTTTTCTTCAGTTGAAAAATAATCATTATTGCATGGCCGCCTCATGCCCCAGCATGCTGTGGAGGACTGAGATACAGCGAAGTCTGCCCTCTCCTTTCAGTTTTATATGGGTTCTGGGAAATCATGCGCTATCTGTGTGGAGATACAGTTTTCATACCTAGCATAGTTGACCCACGTGACGTCTCCACACCAGTGCCTTTTAGTGACTCCACAGTGGCTCATCACCGCAATCCTTTTAGAAACTCCATGTTTCTTAGCTCCTGCCCCCACCCCCAGACTTGCAGGCCCTGTGACCACTGGATACCACTAGTACATATTCTGTCTCTGGACTGGCCTGTTCAGGAGACACTTTGTGGATAGGGTCACATGCTATGTGGTCTTTTGTGACTGAACAGGGGTTTGTTTTTTGTTTTGGGGGGTTGTTTTTGTTTTGTTTTTTAAGTCAGGCAGCCTGGCTCAGTCCCTGGCTCTGCTTGCCCCAGTAGCCTTCATTTCCCTAGGCATAAAGTTAAGGTGTTGGCACCCATCTCTTGGAGTTGTCCTAGGTACAGGACCCACATACTGCCCTGTGCTGTCCCACACATTGCCAGGGCCAGTCAGATGGACAGGTTGCTTGTTCATTCGCTCAGCGATGAGCCAATGCTCATTGCATACATTCTGCCAGCTTCTGAGGCTCAGGCTGAACAAGATACACATCCCCATGGACTGGCAGCTTCCAATGGCACAATAATGTTGGTGTCTATAGGTAGGGGAGCTGGGGCAAGCTGCAGGAGGAGGGGGGGCAAGCTTCAAAGGGGCAGACTAAGCTTCAGCGGGGACGAGACACCTAATCCCAAGCCAGGGTTATTAGGAGCCTAGGATGGGGACGATGCTCCAGGCACAGGGAGCTGAGGGAAAATGCTTAATGATGGCCAGAAGCCACATGGGGCTGAGAGGGTCACAAAGTAGCTGTAGCCCCACAGTGATCTCAGATCTCAGAGTGGGATAGGGACCTTCTCTCCCTCTGGCTGAGCAGTGGACATTGTGCGCAGTTAGGAATGAGAAAGTATATAGATTGGGGTTGGTTTTGCGTGACCTTTGACCTCTCCTGTAATTAACTGCTAGGCCCACTTCTGGCATTGTCCCTGCAGAAGGGAAACCTGATCGATGGATGCCGGGGGTCCTCAGAGAGCTGGTCTCATTACTCAGTCATTACAGATCTGGAGCTTAACCCCTCACACCGGAGACAGGGGACTTAATCCTTCCCGCGAGGCAGAAACCACCTTCCCGAGAGCATAATTAGCCAAGAAACTGGATTAAGATTTATTCATCAATAAGGACTCAACTTCCTAAGCCATACATCTCTCCCAGAATGGACGTCTATCTAAAGAGTGCATGGTTTTCCTAAAGCCACAGACAAAGGAGGGACAGGCTAGCACCCAGTCAGGGACGAGGTCTTTGTTAGAGCATCGGGGCTTCCTATCCGGGAGGAATGTCTAGAAAAATGCTAATCAGGGGAAGTGAGACCTTGTCACTAATGGCCTCTGGAAGTGAAAGTGTGGTTGCTTTCAAAGCCTCCTTTTGAGGTTTTTCATCAACCTTGATTTAAAAAGAAAAGAAAATTATCCTAGAACAATATTTAAATAAAATGAGAAGACAGTCAGATTCATTGGGAAAGAATCTTCTAGAACCTAGACACCGCAGAATAAATATATATTTTCTAAGACAGTGAGAATCGATTTTGAATTAAATGGAGGAGGAAAAATCCATCTTCTTTGGGGTCTACCCCAGTGCTGCTGGCACAGGACCACAGCTGTGGGATGTTTGTGTTGACATTTTGATATAGGAAAAGTCAGATCATGTGACCTTTGAAAATACCCCTAATATGTAGTTCCTGTATTGTTTGCGCTGTTCTGTTGGATGTTGAAAACTATCCTCTACTAGGAATTAAGTTTTCATTAAAAGGGGGAGGGGTGAGATGGCTCACAGAGCAAGGGTGATTGCTGTCAACCTGATGACCTGAGTTCAGTTCCCGAGACCCACATGGTGGAAGGAGCCCACAGACTCCTTCAGGTTCTCTCTGACTTCCGTGCATGCACACACGGACACGTGTCATTTAAAATGTTTTACCACACACAAAAAAATAAAGAGACAAATGTAATAAAAATTCAATCATTAAATTTTTTAATTAAAAAAATCTAGAGGCAGAGCAGAGATGGACAGTGAGCTGATGGACCTCGCACCTTCAGTGGGAGTTCTGATCCTTTGTCCTGCCCATTTTGTTCCTGTCCACCCTCCCTGTCGCCACTGTCACCAGCCCCTCAGTCTCAAGTCAAGGTGTACTGAGATACGATACCCATGATGGCTTTCCCTCGGTGGCCTCTCTCCTTAATTACTTTTTGGAACAAGTTTTTTTTCTCATGATCATGCACCCTGAGGATGTGGCTCAACTGGAAGAGGAGAGTGTGGCCTTGGATGTAGCCACTGTCTGGGGGTCTGGACAGGAGGACCTGGAGCCTCTCATTGTTAAGATGGAAACAGCACTCACTGCCCAGGTGCCCATGGCACTCAGCTTCTAACTCTGCCATCCCAGGCTGGCTCTCCTCTACAGGCCTGTATTCCTGGGGTACCTGCATCCTACTGAAAATCCCAGACAGAGGCTGAGGCAAGCATGAGGACCTGAGTTCAATCCCCAGCACCCACATAAAAGCCAATAGGAGCAGTGTGCGCCTGTAAGCCCAGCACTGGGGAGATGGGGCTAGGAGGATCACTGGGACTGGATGGCCATCATTTCAAGTCATGATCCTTCTGCCTCAGACTCTGGAATGGTGGGATTGATTGCCATTATACCTGATTTCATCAAACAATTGTGAAAAATAGAATCTCACGATACAATTAAGAAGTCGTTTGTTCTGGGTACTGGGGGTCATACAGGCCAACACAAGAGACTGCAGGAACATGTCAGGCTTAGGAGAGGAGGGGATTGTTCTCAAAGTTCCTCAAGAGTAGGAAGGGCCGAGGGTGAGGGTGGCAAAGCTCCTTCATTCTTCAGCCCATGGGCATCAGTCGTGGCCTTCCCTATGGAGAGTCAATGAGAGGACGGTTCTAGAAGTCATTTCAGTGACTGTTCAACAATCATTTTATTACATCTTATAGCATGGTGCTTAAATTATTAATCAGACCCATAGTAAAAATATCCCTCTTAATCGTTAGACACAGACAACAGACATAGATTAAAGTTAGAACAGACCCATTGAGATACTTGTCCCCAATCAGGAGAAGGGATGTCCCGGTTTGTACACTTATGGATGCTTAGATCTCACCACCATTGAACAACTGGTTTAATTGTATGTTATGAACATGGTGACCCTATAATAGATTATGTTTCTTTCTCTTTTAGCACCTAGGAAGCTCAGCTGTGTTTATGGCTTACCTTTTGTGATTCTGCTGAGATTGCCAACTGAACAGTGTCACCGGCCAATCTCATTTATTCCTGTCTTAAACCTTTATTTCTGAAAAGCATATTGCCTTTGGGCTTTTTGGTTGGTTGGTTGGTTTTTCAAGATAGGGTTTCTGTGTGTAGATTTGGAGCCTGTTCTGGCACTTGCTCCGTAGACTAGGCTTGCTTTGAACTCACAGAGATTCACCTGCCTCTGCCTCCCAAATGGTGGGATTAAAGGCGTGCGCCATCACCGCCCGGCTGCCTTTGTTTTTTTTATTTTTTTAAAGGTTTATTTATTAATTATGTATACAGCATATGTCTGCATGTATCCCTGCAGGCCAGAAGAGGGTACCAGATCTCATTATAGATGGTTGTGAGCCACCATGTGGTTGCTGGGAACTGAACTCAGGACCTCTGGAAGAACAGTGAGTGCTCTTAACCTCTGAACCATCTCTCAGCCCCCTGCCTTTGTTTTTAAACTGTTTGAAGGAAAGGGATAAATGAGGAAGAGAAGGTTGGATAGATATATGGGTGAACATTCTTCTGTTGGACATAAAGAGGAATGGGTCGGTGGGGCATGCACTTGCATGGTGAGTGTTTGCATCAATGAATCCATGGATGGGTGGTTGAGCATTGGATGGATATGTGAGCAAACAGATGTGTGGATGTGTGGTATTTTAATTGATGGGAGGACAGTGTATGGCCAAACACATGGATGGATGGATGAAAGAATGACTATTTGAATATGGGTGGATGTTTTCCTGGATAAATGGGTAGGTACATAGGTGACTGGTGAATGGGAAGATGCCCAACCAAGTTATGTATTAAGGTATGTTTTAGCATAAATGGATAAATGGGAGAAGGGCTCAGTGGGAATTTGAGCAGCTATGCCATAGAGTGTATAGACAGATTGATAGCAGGAGGAAGGTGGGTCTTAGCTGAATGGACACACGGCTGATTGGCTAGGGGTTGAGCGGATGGAAAGGCATGCACATGTGTGTGCATGGAGGAGGAACAGGTGGGAGGGCAGAGGGGTGAACAGCACTTGGATGGCTAGGTAACACTTTCCAGGGCACAGCAGAAATGTGCTAAGGACCAAATGCTTGTCTGGAGTGTTTTGCCCATGGCTGGCCTGTGCTTGACAGTGTAACTTAGGATGTAAGCTTTGTAGACTGAGTTCTGATCCCTGTCCTGTCATCTATGATGTGACTTTGAACAGTTCTCAGTTTGATCAGCCATCAAAAGCAGCTTCCCAGAGGACAGCACTGAGGACTGAAAGGGCTCGTGCTTCAGGAGAGCTAACTTGCTGCCCTTAGAGGTGCAGCATGAGAGAGATTAGTTGGGACAAACATGACACAGAAGTCTTTTCCCTTAGTCTGTCTGATCCACTCTAAGTCTCATACCCACCATGGGACCAACAGCAGTTGCAAGTGGCACAGGCTGCTGGGGTCAGGCCAGTCACCAGCGTGAGGGAGGGAAGCAAAGAGGGATGCTGGATCATCTGGTGAGAGGTGACATTCATGCTGGCAGGCAGCAGGAGGAAGCCTGTTGCCATGTTATAGATGTAGAAAAGCCACACTTAGGTGTACCAGGCTTTCTTTTCTTTTGGACCACCAACCAGCTCCCAAATCATAACTTGGAATCTCATTTTTAGTTTTGAACGCTCCTCCTAGCTTAGGCTCATTTCTGGCTAGCTCTTTTGCCCAGGATGTGCCCCTCTCTCGCTCATTCTCTCCTCTTTCATTCTTTTTCAAGTTCAGGTTTCTCCGATTTGTTCTCTCTGCTCGCCAGCTTTGCCTATCCCTCTCCTGCCAGGTTCTTGGCCATTCAGCTCTTTATTAGACCAATCAGATGCTATAGGCAGGCAAGGTGAAACAGCACACATTTTTGCATAAGTAAACAAATGCAGCTGAAAGAAACATAGCACATCTTTACCATTGTTAACAAAGGCGGCAGAAACAAGTGTAACACACCTTTACACAGTTAAAGTAATATTCCACAGCATAAACAAACACTACACATCTTTACATAGTTAACTATTCCACAACACTTAGGTTTATTAAAAAAAAAAGCCAGGTGGACCTGTGCCTGTGACTCCAGCCCTTAAGAATAATGGTGGGGAACAGGGTGAGGAGGTGGAGATAAGTGGGTCCTTGGGGCTGATTGGGGAGCCAGCCTAGTTGCTCAAATCAGTGGACTCTAGGCTCTCACTGCAAGACCCTGGCTCAAAAGATAAGATGAAGCACAATAGAGGAAGACAATGGACATTGACCTCTGCCCTCCTCATGCTCGCTCACACATATGCACACACCTGCATAGACACATACATGCAACACACATACAAAGGGGAAAAAGGGCCCTTCTTGGTATCTGAGATGCAGAAGGAAACCCATCGGACCTATGATGGGGAACTCCAGAGCTGTGCGGCTTGGTGCTAAAGCCCAGGATGCACCGTCTTAAGAGTGTAGCTCAGGGGGCTGGAGAGATGGCTCAGAGGTTGAGAGCACTGACTGCTCTTCCAGAGGT
>LOJH01001661.1:27513-47235 GCA_001685095.1 Ellobius talpinus
GAGGGGAGGAGGAGGAGGAGGAGGAAGAGGAAAAGGAGGAGGAGGAAGAGGAAGAGGAGGAGGAGGAGGAGGAGGAGGAAGAGGAGGAGGAGGAAGAGGAAGAGGAAGAGGAAGAGNAGCAGCAGCCACCACCAGGTGGTGGTGGCATGCACCATTAATCTCAGCACAGGAGGCAGAAGCAGGCAGATTTCAGTGAGTTCGAGGCCAGCCTGGTCTACAGAATGAGTTCCAGGGCAGGCTCCAAAGCTGCACCGAGAAACCTTGTCTGGAAAAAAAAACAAAAAAACAAAACCAGTATTTTTCTCTCACTCTCTTGGTGACTATTGTCCTGCCCCCTGATGTTTGCGAGACTCTAGGCAGGATTGCAAGGAAGGCCTTGTGACCTAACCATCCGATATAACTATGATCCCTATGATCCCAGGACTCCAATCCCACAGTACTGTGAAGCTCTCCCTCCCTGGATGCAAATGCTCTCCTGGTAACCTGCAGGCCAGATGTGACTTCTGAATTCCAGGAACTCCTTTCACTTTGTGCCAGACAGGACAACCGTGGGTAGAGCCTGCTCTGCTCCCTCTTTTCTGTCCCCTCCTCCCTCCCACACCACCCTGAGCATGAGGACCACTAACCTGTTGGGGTTCTGACTTATACCCCAAAGCAGCAGCCCTATGGCTGTGGCTCAGACACAAGTGTCCTTTGTCCTAATAATCAAAAGGTTGGGGCTATTTAAACAGGGCATGTTAGGGTCCCAGATGCCCGGGGAATGGTCGGGAACAGGGTTTGGGGAAGGAACATGTTCCAGGTGATCATATACCCCCCTTGTGGACTCAGTGTTCCAGAGGGAGGCTGGCAACTATGAAAGAAGCAGAGCAGGGGCCCTAAAAGTGTGATGTCCAGGGAGGGGTACCCCTTGCCCTCAGCGTGGCACTGGAGGGGGCTGTCCTGAGCTGTCTGTCCCCTGGAGAGAGTGTGAATTCCCCAGGCTCCAGCTCCAGTACTTGCTCATAGAACTTCCTGCTGTATGCGGAAGCTTCCAGCACACCCTTACCCCCAAGGCTTGTCGGGTGGCTCTGAGGGGTTGGCTGAGTGGCTGGAGGGTCCCCTGTCCACACTGCTGCATGTGGTCCTGTACCTCCTCTCAGACACAGAGCCACAGGCTGTCACGCACCGAAAAGTGTTGGGCCTGGGTGTTGTTTTGACTGCAGAGGTCTGAGAGAGCGGGGAGAGCACAGAGAGCTTGTTTCCATTGTAGCCTTCTTCTCTGAGCCCCACTGAATTCCCAGGGTGGTGGCAGGGGCAAGCCCCTACCATCTTAGAGAGCCACTGGGAGGTTTGAAAACTGCCCAGAGTTGCCTGGGAGAGAAGTGAGGCTGAGGGCTGAGGTCGGTTTCCCATCTGCAGTGTCCGCGGTGCCTTGCTTTTGAGCAAGCGAGCCTATTTTCTTATGGAGATGGCTTGTCTTTGACCAGGTCCTGGACGGGGGCCAAGTCTGTGCTCTGGAGAGCGAAGGCCTCTCTCTATTTGACATCTTTATTGAGGAATTTCTCAAATATAACAGAAAATGACACCAGAGGGAATTGAAACCAGGAAGACATCTTACTCAGCCCGAAATGGCTGCCTTTAGCTGTGTAATTACTTGAAATAGCAGGTCCTGTTTGAAAAATATTATTCCGAGCTCGGCGCGATCGGCCAGCTGAGCGGTATTTAGGCTAATAGAATAAGATGTTCTTCATCCTAATTAGAACCAGCAGCGGGTCATTCCCCTCATCTCCACAAAGCAAGGCTCTCTTTTTCTGAAGCCGTCTGTTCACTTAGCCAGATGTCTTCAGCCTCGGTCTTTACCTTGACTTACTGAAAAATGTGTTTCTCAAGTTACTCACAGCTGGAATTTCGGACTAGCCCCCAGCACTTTGATCCCCGCTGAAGAGAAGTCATTTGTAGCTGCATCCAGCCAACAAGCTGATTGATTAACCAGATGGCGCTGTAGCGGCGACGGGGGATGAAGCACCTACTGTGTCTCCTCACCTTGTGCTCACAGATCGTTCTACCTGGGCGAGATGAGTTGTGCATCCCTGTACGCATGAAGCTGCCCCGTGTTGCGATTGCGTTCTTTCATGGGTCCCCCACAACATCCATAGGTAGATGCCGTTGGCAGCCTTTTCCTAGACTCCAGAACCTAGCAGGATAGAAGCCGTTAGTACCCACTCTTACAAATGAAGAAACCTGGGCTCAGGAAAATGACCTACTCAAGGTCACAAATGCCAGGAAGAAGCACAGCTCGGACCAGACCCAGCATGTGATTTTTGTCACTTCGAGGCTTGAGCCTGTGCCTGCTAGCCACCCCTGCCCCTGCCCCCACAGCACCCAGGAGAGTAGTGGCTCTGGAAGGCAGGCCAGGTCCAGGGACGGGTCCCTGATGTATTGTGTAAAGCACACATCCAGCCTTGGAGCCACCACGTCTGTTCTGTCGTCCCAGCTCTGTTCTGTAGTGCCAGAGGCAAGAGGGCACCTCTACTCTGCCCTGAGGGAAGAGTTTTCTGGCTTACTCGGGCATCTCCCCCTTGGGACTTGGTCCTACCCCATGTGATAGTATACAGCCCTGTGTTTTCCAGAGTCCCACTGCTACCCCGGGGCACCCAGCTCTCAAGGAATGTAGCAAGGGTCCTGCTTACCCATCTTCTCAATTGCACTCTTGCACATTGTTCATGCCTCGAGCCCTCTTATTGTCTCTGAGGTAGACAAGCTGCCTTTAAAGGTGTAGAATGAGCAAGCAGAGGATTTCCCACCTGGACAGAGCCCTTGCTGGATCGCTGTGCTGGTCACACAGGTGCCAAGGGGCAGAGAAGAATTAGACGGAAAACCTCCAGGGCCCCAGGTTGGCAAGGATGGAAGCATGCATGTATGGAAGAGGAAATGCTGCCCAGTGTTCAAGCATTTGTGATTGAACAGAAGTTGTTCTGTATTCCTACTGTGTACCCACTGAAGACACAAGCAGTAATGGAAATCAGTACCGGGCTCCCACTTGTGGATTCACACAGTAGGAACACAGCAACATGTGACCGTACAGCTCAGCAAAAGTCGTTTGGGTCGGGTCAAATCCACCAAAACAACAATAATAGAAACAGAACAGCCCTATGGAAAGTGCCAGGGTGGGGGCGGCTGTGCCAGACCCCTGGGCTCTGATCCCGTTGCCACGTGAAAACCACAGCATACCAAGTGGTATGAAAAACCACCATTCTCTGCCTGTGGCTTCCGTGGGTTGAGAACCAAATCACGGATAGCCAGTCTCTTCTCCAGTGTGTCTGGAGCCTCAGCTGAAAGACGTGAAACTGGAGACGACCTAGAGATGGCCAGGAGCTGGAGCCATCTGGAAGCTTCCTGGCTCGTGTCTAGTGGTGGTTGCTGGATGGAAGCCAGAATGTATATGGACAGCCTTTCTGTCTGGGCTTTCATGAAGGCCAGGGTGAGCCTCCCCTGCAGGGTGTCTGGGTCCCTGCAGAACAAGGTCAAGTATGGAACCTCCCCCACAAACTCATGGTGAAGGTGGTCTTAGTGGTCTCCCCTGATTTAAGGGGAGCAGATGTGGGAGGGGACATCAGGGAGGAGGGGGAAGTGTCTTGTAGCAGTGTGGGGAACTCTGTGCTAACAGAAGGGAGACACAGATGAGTTTGGGGACAGGTCACTGTGTTTGAAGTATCATAGTGTGGGAAAGGGAGACGCGAGGTCAGGAAGGAGGCAGGAAGCAGTCACAGATAGCTTTGGGACCCTAGAAAGGGGCAGATTTTATGTTGAGTAACTGGGAAGCTGGTGAGCAGCAGGGACTAACATGTTTTGATTGACATTTTAATAAAAATCCTTTCCTGGTTGCCAGCAGAGGCTGTTACAGGGAGGAAGGGCAGGTTGTTTCAGCAGGGAGGCCCCTATAATGGCCTGGCTGGAAGCTGGTGACAGTGTAAGGTGTCCGTGGCAGAGATGGTGGCTGAACTTATAATATATTTGGCAACAGCCAACAGAAATCTGATGGATTCAGCATCAGAAGTCAGGGAAAGCAATGACCAAAGACAGCGGTTAGAGTTGAACCAGGAGTGTTTGTGTGGCTCTGCCTTGTGACTTAGGCTAAGATGCCTTGGGAGGGGAGGGGACAGATTGATGTTTGGGTGGGATGGGCTACAGAACTCAGGTCAAGTTGACTGAATTCTGTTTGAGACCGTTACCAGTCTTCCCAGTAGAAATGGCATGCGAGGTCAGATGTCTCTGGAGTCCGACCTGGGGGAAGTGTGAACCGCTAGCTTCAAGATGGCTTTGAATACCAGAGATGCTGATGATAGTTCATTTCATAAAGACCACGTATGTACCTGCCCCGTGCAGCTCCCTTGGATGAGAACTCCAAGATGGATGACCTGTCCCCTGACTTAGGAAGCACAGACTTTCAACCTGCCTGGCTTTGGACATCTGGCCTGAGTTGATCACAGTGTGACTTCGGGGAAGTAACTTAGCTTCTCTGAGCCTCTGCTATAAGGCGGAGCCAGTGACTGTGTTTATTTCTGAGCCCAAAGGAGCTGAGCTAGGTAAAGCACCCAGCTTGGTGCCTTGCACCTCCCAAAGGCTCCGCAGATGTTAGTCAACTAGTCCCATTGTCCTAGTGTGCAAAGTCAGAGCGCTTTTGAAAGAAAACTAGTCTGGTTTTGAGCTGAAGAGGCAGTGGACTAGCCTGGGCTGTGGACTATGTATGAGACCTGGGCTAGCCTGGGCTGTGGGCTGTATGAGACCCCCACATCCTACAAGGTGCTCCTGTCAGATAAACATGGCTCTCAGACTCCTGATCAGACAGCCCTCCATCCTCTTGAGGGCATGCGGGGTCACATGACATCAGGGCGTCTCCTATCATAGCCTGGTCCTATCCTCTTATTTCTGTCTTGTTCTGGCCCCTATGAGGTAGGGTCAGCTATTCTCTGTTGTGTCCAGGTGGAGGCGAGTGTGCAAGTGACCTTCGAAGCTGTCCGGTGGAAGAGAAGGGCAGCGGGGAGACTCTTGCAGGGACCAGTTGTGTGAGGGGAGGAAGTCACTGGGATGTCTAGATGCTGGGGGTGGGAGTGGCTGTCACGGCTCCCTGTGCTGGCCTGGGTGTGTGATAAAGGCACCACCAGCCCCTCGAGGGAGCCAGCTGGAGCCAGCACCACTCCTCTGAACCCCATGGAAGGTTCCAGTCATCTTTGTTTATTTGTTTCCAGCAGCTCGAAAGTTGCTCGCTGCGGGGAAAATGTTGATCACCTTAATGCTAAACTAAACATCCTGGGCCAGCCCTGTGTCCTCTGCACAAGCTGCAGTGTTTCTGAGTAAAGGGAAGAGAGTTCTCCCTGACCCCTGTGCCTTCCTCCTGCTTTTCTTCTCATCATGGCCCGTGCTGAGGCAATTGGAAACACTGGACTGCGTTTGCAGTTGGATTTCATGTCGGTCAGATTGCCTGTCTCAGCTTTTTACAACTGTTCGTTTGGCTTCACTTTTTGCTGAGACAGGATCTCATGTAGTCCAGCCTGGACTTGAACTTGCTATGTATGGGGGCACTGGCCCTGAACCCTGATCCTTCTGATCCTACCTCTAGTGCTCTGGGATTACAGGCATGCGCCACCACTGCTGGTTTGCATCTGTTAATTTGGTAGAAATTCCTTGGCCCGAGAAAAAGAAACGCGTGCTGGATTGCCCCATCCCTGCAAAAATGGGAAGCAGGTGTGGGGAGGTGGAATGGTTCCAAGCTTGGGGGCTCCCCACCCCTTCTATGGGGTCAGCCAAGAAGTGGGGTGAGCTTCTTTCAGAGGAGTCCAGGCCAGCACTGAGGGAAAGGACCAGACCGTGAGCTGAGAGTCAGGCGCTGGGGGCTGCTGCCTTCCTGGAGGATGCTGGGACACTCTGTCTCTAAGCCTCGGCTTCCACATGGTATGTGAGATTAAGTAGATGGGATTCCGCCAATGGTTTTCAGACTTGGGGTTGTGTGGATAGCAGCAGAATTCCTTTTCTTCAGAGATCATGCAGGGGTCACGCTGCTCTGGCTAAAATGGAAAGTCAGATTGGGGGGGCATAGAGTACTCTGGAGTCCATCCCTTCCCCCACAAGGTCCCTGGAGCCTCAGAAACATTCTGGGCTCCTTCTCCCTCCAGATCCTGTGAGTTATCCTCAGGGACAGTAGCCAAGCTCCTTTCTATGCCCCCCTCATCCAAAGGAGACAGCCTCAGGCTGCCTCAGGACTGGCCTCCAGCACAGGGAGCGGCTTTCGATTCCCTAACCAGCTTCCTTCCTGCTCTCCTGGCCTGATCCCTGTGGTTCCTGCTGCTGGAATGGCCTGCCCCTACCTCCTCATGAAGCCTTGTTTGGCTCACCCAAATATACATACTTGGCCCTCAGGCCATGGGCAAGGGACAGTCCCCAGAAAAGCCTTCCCCGACTGCATAGTTTCCGTGGCATCCCTTGGAGGCAGCCTTGAGAGTCTAGGGCTGGATCATCCTCCTTCCCTGAGAACCTGGGGAGCTGTGCTCCAGATTGACTTGGTATCCACCCCAGGCTTGCACAGGTTCTTGTATAAGACAGGGATAAGAGGGGGCCATCACAAGGAGGGCAGCCTAACAGCGGTGAGTGTGCAGACCCAACAGTGGTTAGTATGCACAGCTGATAGTGGTGAGTGTACAGACCCAACAGTGGTGAGTGTGCACACCCGACAGTGGTGAGTGTGCACACCCGACAGTGGTGAGTGTGCTTACCCGACAGCGGTGAGTTGCACACCCAACAGCGGTGAGTGTGCACACCCGACAGCGGTGAGTGTGCACACCCGACAGCGGTGAATGTGCAGACCTGACAGCGGTGAGTGTGCAGACCCAACAGTGGTGAGTATGCACAGCTGATAGTGGTGAGTGTAACAGTGGTGAGTATGCACAGCTGATAGTGGTGAGTGTGTGCACACCCAACAGTGGTGAGTGTGCATACCCGACAGCAGTGAGTGTGCAGACCGACAGCGGTGAGTGTGCAGACCCTACAGTGGTGAGTGTGCACACCTGACAGCGGTGAGCATGCACACCTGTCATTGGAGTAGAGCTCCCCGGCACACATCAAGCTGGATAGGCCGTTGGGAAGGTGTACCCACCAGCTTAGAGCCCGCCTTGGCTCGGAATCCTCCCATGTCTCTGTTCCTAGCTCCTTCCACTCTCTGCTCTCGATGCCTGGAGAACAAGCACTGGGAAGCAGGTGCCCTGGGCCTCTACTCTGGATCCCTTCCTAGCCCGGGTACAAGTTAGAGGCCAGTTCTGTGCTGTCAGCTTTATCCAGTGAAAGGTTGTGGCATGGTGATGGTACCAGGAGGGGACCCTGGGAAGGTAGCATGTCGTGTGTGGAGGCATGCTCTGTGTGGAGGTGTGTTCTGTGTGTGGGAGCGGTCTGTGCAGTAAACACGGTCTGTACATGGCATAGTCTATATGAACGTGTGTTCTAGGTATGTGAGTGGTCTGTGATGGCATCTCTGTCTGGGAACAGTATGATTTGTGTTAGGGTATAGTTGGGAGTAGCCTGGGTGGGTGTGGTCTTTGTGGGTGTGACCATTGTGGGTGTGGTAGGGGAGTGGCTTTTGTGGGTGTGGCCTTATAGGTGTGGTCAGGGAGTGGTTTGTGAGGGTGTGGTATTGAGGAAGTAGTTCATGGGGTGTGGCCTGTGGGGGTGGGCATGGTCTGTGGTGGGCAAGTGTGGTCTGTGTGGAGACACACAGTAGATGTGAGGAGCATAGGCCTCCTGCTCCTTCTTGCTCCTTTAGTTAGCAGCCGAGTCAGGACTTGGTCATGCAGGACAAGTGAATGGTCAGAGCAGCCCTTCTCCCTGGGCTGAAGTCTGTTGCCACTCTACCCCACGCCAGCCCCACCTTTAGCTAGGTCTCTATTTGGTGGCTTGGGGAAGAAGCCCTGCTCTGTCCCAGAGAAAGTCCATAAACAGCAAAGTAAACACAGGCCATGGACATAGGACAGCGGGCAAGACACTTGCCATCCCCTTGTTCCGTCTGCAGTCTCAGTGCCGAGAGCTCAGGCAAAACCCTGGGGAATAAACAGTAAATAAGTGTCTTATGAAAACTCTTCAAAAATATCCTGCCTCCAAATCATAGGCCCAGACCCAACACTAAGTTGTGCACCTCAAAGGGACATTGGCAACAAATGAGGGTGCCCCAGTCTCTTGCCCACACCCCTGCCAACACTCTTGCTTATCTTGGATCGATTGGGTGGCTTGGGTAACATCTTGGGTCACCCAAACATATGCAGGGCCTGTCTGTGTCTGGGAAGATGATGCAGCCGCTCCTGCCCTGGCACAGGCAAACAGGGCACTGGCTGTTTCTGATGGCCATCAGCCAGCCTGTGCATCTGCCTACCCAGCAACCCTCCCTCTTACCCACCTCATCCTGACCACATGCAACTAGAAATAGATGACTGGCAAGGACACCCTGTGCCCACTGGCACTCTCCATCTGTGGAGTGGACAGTAGGCGTGGCTGCTTAGTCTGGGGTCCTTCATCACCTCCCAAGTGTGACTTCAACAAGGACAGAATTCTGCAGGCCATCTTGCCACCACCACCACCACCACCACCACCACTGGCCTGTCTGCTGGCTGCCCAGGGATCAGTCACCGGCAGAAGCATTTAGGACCAGCTGTTGGTCCTTCCACATAGAATATGCAGGGGCTGGATTACAACGGCAACCCCATGGTCAGAAAGCCAGGTTCCCACGATGGAAACAGGGGTTCCAGGAGGTCCTACCTGCCACACCAGCCTTACTTTTCTTGCCTAAACATCCTGCAAGCTAAATGTTAAGCTGTCCCCAAGTTCACCCTTGTCCCTACCTAGAAGCCCTTATCCCTTACTGGCTCGGGTATTCCAGTACCCCCCTGCCAGGGTCTCTGCCCTAGCCACCTTGCAGAGTGACTGGCTGCCAAACACTCCCTGCCCTGCATATGCCCCACCGCCACCAGAATTAGATTGAGTTACGAGTGTCTGTTTACTTATCCATCTTACACACATGGGATAATTATGCTGAAACTTCCAGAGACATCAGAAGCAAAGTCAGAGGACACTTGCCCTGGCCACGCTGCTCTATGGTCATGTCCAGACTTGTCTGGGCATAGATATAACTATATGATTATAAGCATTACATTGATGTTTATATGCTGCCCCCTCCATATCAGAAACTTCCTCAACACTAATACATAATTTTGTCGCCAAGAAGAGAGAATGTAATCAAGGCCCAGGATGTGGGAGCCAGGGGGCATTTGGTAAGACTGCTGCTGTGACCCTCTGATTGGGACAACAACATGCCTGGGGAAAGTGACTTGTACCATGGCAAAGCCCTCTCTCCCCATGTAGGCTCCCTGAATGCCCGTGTCTGCCAGTCAGCTGCTTCTGGGGTTAGATAATGACTTCCAATATGGTATCCTCTGTATAATCGGTGCTGGGGGCTGGACAGCCCAGTGGTTTTTGACAGTTGCCCATCCTGCCTGGAAGGAGTATGGGGTTCTCAGGTGTGGGGTGGAAAGCAAGAGGTGGGAAAAGCACACACAAAACATAAGAGACAGGAAGCTCAGGGAAGTGGAAGAGTGGACTCTGGACAGACACCTGAGACCCAGAGGAGCCAGGTACACCAAACATTGCCTGGCCAGGCTGCAGGTATATCCTAAGGGAGGGGGGAGGTAGGAATACCAGAGCCTCACCACCAGCCAGACTTTTTAGGGTTTCTATTGCTGTGAAGGGACACCATGACCACGCGACTATTACACAGGAAAAACATTTAATTGTGGTAGCTCGCCTGCAGTTCAGAGGTTTAGTCCATTATCGCCATGGCGAGAAGCAATGCAGCAGGCAGGCAGACATGGTGCTGGAGGAGCTGAGAGCTCTTATATCTTGACCCACAGGCAGCAGGAAGTAGTCTGACTCACTGGGTGTAGCTTGAGCAAAGGAGACCTCCAAGCCTGCCCCCACAGGGATACACAGTGTCAGTTAGCTCCTGGCTTCAGAGGGATCATTCACAATCCTCAGCTGTCCTCCTCTCAAGCTGACTAATGAGATGAAGCCAGCACTTGGCCCTGGTCACCATCAACTCCTCCACCCCAGAGCTGACTGTAAGGGGTGCCGAGTGTGGAAAGAATCAACCCACACATGCAAGCCAGTTAGAGGGCCAGTGTGGGACATGCATAGGGCCAGAGGCCAAGCAGCGTGGCAAGACATGGGCCACAGTGGTCCTCTCTCCCAGAGGCCTCAGGCTGGGGCTGTGCAAGTGGAAGAAACTAGAAAGTGGGGGAAGTAGGGGCTTGGAACAAAAGCATGAGAACTTGGGTTTGGATCTGTCAAACCCACATGAATGGCACAGCTCTGGGCAGACAGGAGGATCCTTGGACTTCCCGGCCAGTGAGCCTAGCCAACTGGCCAACCCCAGGTCAAGTGAGAGGCTCTGTCTCAAAGAGTGCAGTTGAGAAAGACACCCAGTGCTGATGTCTGGTATCCACACACATGAGTCCACATGTATTGCTAACCTACGTATATGTGTATATACATACACATAAAGAAAGTCAGTCCTGAGCCCCTCAGCAGCCAGCTGAAGGAGTTGCCCTGCCCTGTGCCTGAGTGCTTGAAGAGGTTGGACCTGCCAAGTGCTGCAGTCAGAATTCAGGCCTAGAGATTTCCAGTAGTGGTCAGGCTGAAACTAGCTGACATCAGGCAGGATGGGCTGGCTAGAGGACCTGGGGGTGTCGGGGCAACTCTGGGCCTGCTCTGCTCTACAGTTCTCTCGGGAGAAGAGAAAGGCTTCCAGCAGGCAGGCAAGTGCACCACAGAGGCCGTTGCTCCCATCTGGGCCCTTGCCAGCCTCTCCCTCAAGCCCTGCTGGGCCCTGAGTTCCCTCCTCTCTCCTCCCTGAGCTCTGTTCCCAAGCTTCATTCCATGGTTGGTTGCCTCCCCTCCCGCCACCAACCCTCCATTCTTATCCTCATCAAAAGAATTTTTTTTAAAAAAACTTTAAAAAACTTGAGTACCTCCCACAGATATCCAGCCAGGGTCACATTCACAGCTGTGCTGTGTGGGGCCCATGGAGAAGGAAGTTCTGTTCCTGTCCCTGCTCTGTCCCCTACATGTAGACTGTGGGCAGGCTGCTGGCTGGGGGGTTTTCTGTAACGGGTCTGGTGCCCCATTGAGGCAGTGTCCCATCTCAGCCCACTGTACCGAGGAATTATCAGGAGAGCTGATCTTCACATGTATGAGGGTGAAGTTTTAACTGTCGCCTTGCTGTAAACTAGAGTGACCCGGGAATAGTCTCCATGAGAGACTATCTAGAACAGGTTGGCCTGTAGGCATGGCTATGGCATTTCTTTGTTATATCAACTGTTGCAGGAAGACCCAGCTTAAATGTGGGTAGGACCATTCCCTGGTCTGCATCCTAAGCAGCATGATAGACAAGGTGAACTGAGAACCTGTATCCATCCATGTATTCTCTATGCTCTCAACTGTGGATGCAATGATGTGACCAGCCCTAGGGAGCCTCTGCGACTGCAATGTCCCCAGTATGATGGACTATAGCCCTGAATGAGCAGAAATAAACCCTTTCACTCCTTGGTTGCTTGTTGGCCAGATATTTTATCATAGCAACTGGACAGGAAACTGAGACACCAGTGGGTATGGCCAGACTGGAGTGGTAAGCAGAGGCCAGGCTGGTGAGCGTGCAGCCAGAGTGGTCACCAGAGACTTTGGTAGCCAGGAAAAGGAGAGCCTGTTTGTGGGCCCTTGCTTTGGGGCTTCAGGAAGTGGGTAACATGGTGAGGTTACCGTGTGGAGAGAAATAACCCAGGTAGTGGGGACAGCATAAACACAGAGGAGGGGGTGAGTGGTAAAAGCAGGTATACAGGGGGCTGATCAGCTGTCCCAGTGGGAGAGGTAAGGAGATCAGGCTTGTGTTTGGGGGTTTTGCAGCAGGTTCAGCTGTCAAAGGGAGCAGATATAGGGGTGGGAAAGTGGTTTTGAGATTGACAGCCAGGTGTTCGGGCCAAGTGTCTATGAGCAGTGCTGCCCTGTGGTAAGACAGAGGCTAAGGGCCTAACAGGACTGTGTTTGGCTCTGCTCTTCCATGGGAGGTGGTGTCAGGTCAGCTTGGATTCTGGGAGGTCATATACCTGCTGGACATCCAAGCAGGTACCACACTGGCCAATGTACAGGTTTAGAGGATGGGAGAGTGGGTGCTTAGCAGAGAGGGCAGATCAGATCTCCTGAGAGCAGAGTGTAGACAGGGAAAAGGGTGGGGCCCAGGAGGAGCCCAGGCCTCACTGTCCCCAGCTCTGGGTGGAGCTTCCGTGTCTCAGTGGTCCCAGTGGTGGTAAAGGATGGTGGGCAGAGTGGGAATCCCTGACCGTTTATCTGAGAAGGGCCTGGTACCCAGGTGTAGAAAGCATTTAGATGACTCTGCACCACTGTGAGCCACTAAGCCATGCAGGGACAGCATCAGGTTGTACAAAAAAGAGCAGAAGGATTTGTATAGACAGTCCTTTAAGAAGTTGCCACTGGGCCTTTGGGAGGTTGTTAGTATTCAGGGAAGTGTGACTAGAAGCCAGGAGATACCAGTTCACCCACTAGAGTGGCCCTTTGAACAGAAAATAACAGGGGCTGACTGTGGGTGTTGAAAAGTGGGCACCCCACCCTTCGCTGGTGGCAGTGTAAAGTAATGTGGCCCAATAGAAAACAGTTGAACAGTGTCTCAAAAATTAGACATAGGGAGACGGGAGAGATGGCCCAGTGTTTAAGGCATTTCTGTTCTTTCAGAGGACCTCAGTTTGAGTCTTAGCACCCACGTTGAGTCGTTCACAGCCACCTGTAACTCCAGCTCCAGGGAATCCAATACCCTCTTCTGGATTCTATCAGTACCTGTGTATAAACTCATATACAGACATACAGAATTTTAAATAAAAATAAGCCGGGTCTGGTGCCACACATCTTTAATCCCAGCATTCGGGAAGCAGAGGCAAGTGGACCTTTGCAAGTTCAAGGTCAAGCCTGATCTACACAGCTATGGAGGTAGTTCTAGGACAGCCAAGGCTACATGAAGAAACCCTTTCTCAAAAACTAAAAATAAAACTGGGAGGGGGGTTAAGTCAACAACTAGTGAGATGAGGCCATTTGCTACCCAGACTGAGGAGCCGAGTTCATTCCCCAGAACCTGCATGACAGGAAAGAACCAATTCCACAAGCTGACCTCTGACTTTCACACACCTGCCTTGGCATACCCCCCACTACATAAATGAACAAATATAAAATAAAATTAGATATAGATTTATCATATCATCCAACAATGCTACTACTTAGCATATATCCAAGAGAATTAAAACATGTCCACCCAAAAACCTCTATGTGAATATCCACAGCATGATTCCCAATTGCACCGAAGTCAAAAAACAACCCTAATGTCCATTAATTGGTGAATAAACAAAACCATGACAGATATATAGACACAAGAATATTATTCAGCCATACAATATGGGGAAGCTTCTAATACATGCTACAACACAGATGACGCTTAAAAACACTGTGCTATGTCAAAGAAGCCAGACACAAAAGGACAAGCAATGAGTAATCATCATTGTGAAATGTCAGGAGCAGGTAAATACATAAAGACAGAATAGACCTGTGGTTCTGGGGGGCGGGATTCATTAGGAAGGGGCACATCATTATTATTTGAGGGAAAAACATGTTCCAGAATTAGTAGTGATGGTTACACGACATAGCAGGTGTGCTAAAAAAATGGCCAAGGTGCACACCAAGGCGTGAATTGCATCTCCATTCTAAAAAGCAACTGTAGAAAGGAAAGATCCGGAGAGCACTGTCCCACACACTGCAAGCAGACCACACGCACAATTCCGCCCCTTGGTTCTGGTCAGCATTAAACAGTCATAAGCTGGCCACCTCCCACCCCCCAAGAGCAGTCCTGGGAGGTGAGCGACCCAGAGCTACGTCAGGAGGGAGGCAGTTTAAGGAACTCCTCTGCTCAGAGACCAGAAGGCCAGGCAGGCTGAACTCTCCCTTCTCATGTGGCCTGTTGTCACTTTTCCAATTTGGAAGGGACTTGACTCTCCGGCATGGTGTGCCTGCCATCCCTGGAGACCCAAGACACTCACTGCTCTCTGCTCATGTGGGCCAGATCTGGCGCTGTGGGTTTTGTCTGTGTGTTTACTCTAACACCCCCCTATACCCCAACACTTCAACGCTATTACCATCCCTGCCTTACAGAGAAAGAAACCCAGGCCTTGAATTGAAAGGCTCAGCAGCCTGAGGTCAGAGCTAACTGACTCGTGTCCCATCTGGTGTGGCCTATGGGAAAAAATCCAGACCCCATAGGCAGTGACCACAGGATCACAGACAGTTCTAAGGGGGAGCAGTCGAAAGCCTGAACTAAGCAACAAATCTGTGTCCTTAGGGACACAGAACCCTGCTTGGGGGGGTGTGCTGGTTAGCAGCTGGCTTCAGAAGGCAGGAGCCTGAGGAGAAGCAATGCCTGGATGCAGGCAACTCCAGCAGAGCCAGGCCCTCCTGGTCTGGCTTGGGGGTTTAGCAGTGGGCTTGCTAGTCTAGAGAGCTGAGCTCCACACAGACCTCTCTCAGCCCTGAGTTCAGACTTGAATCCAGCACAAGAGGCTGCACACTGCTGACCTGCAGGAGACCCAGGAGCCACAGAGAAGGCTGCAGATGACACCCTGAGTGGGAAACAGACAGGTCCTCAGTGACCCGCTTATCCCTCCTGCATGCTGAGCCAGAGATCTTGACGGTTCAGGAGTATCTGATTCTACCAGAACTCAGGCCCCAGATCGCTAAGACCCATGTGTATTTTACCCGAAATCAAATCCATCTGGTTCTCGTTTATTTACACTTAACTCATCAAATGCAATTTTGCAAGAGTCATTCGATAGCCAAGAGGCATTTCTGCCTCAGCTGCCCTTCAGAAGAGAGTGGCGCAGGGGTGGGGGCATTGCTTCTGCCAGGACCAGGTGGCAGAGCTCAGTGGCAGAGGTTGAACCTGGTTCCACTAATGAGCCTGTGCCTCCGTCCCCACCTACAGGATGCTGGGAGCCTGTTGCAAGGCCTGACACACAGTGGACTCTGGGCAGCCACAGAAACATGGGTGGGGTCCCCTCCAAACACAGAGTCCCTGTGTCAAACTGTGAGTGTTCATGGGAAGCACAAAGCAACCGAAGCAGGATCAAGGAGCAATTTCCAGTTATAAATAACTGCGAACCCCGGCTCCTCATCCAAAAGAGGACAAACAGCCCACTATTAATAAAAAAAACAAACAGCCCCACCTGGGGCCAAGCAGCTGCCCCTGGGAGCAAACCACAGGCCTCTTGCAGCCGTCCTCCAGAAGCCTATGGCCTGGCCTTAGAGACCCTTCCTGTGGGGAGACAGCCCCAGCCCTGACATGACCCCGCAGGGCTGGTGGAGGCTGGAGAGTGAGGCTGTGTCCACAGACCAAAGCGGGATAGGAGTCATGGCTAAGGGCTGCCTGCTCCAGTGTCAGAGCCAGGCCTGGGTCTGTCCTGGGCGGTGACTCCAGAGACCCTGTGGGTCTGTCCTGGGCGGTGACTCCAGAGACCCTGTGGGTCTGTCTTGGGCAGTGACTCCAGAGACCCTGTGAGGCTCTATCACGGAAGCCGTGTCCTGTCGAAGCTGCGGTCCTCAGTGGCCACACTTTGAAGTGTGCATCATAGGGAAGCTGGATGGTGTGAGATGTAGAATGGACATGTAGGGGGACACTGAGGTCTAAGATGGGAGTTGGGGAGACAGATGGACTAGGTATGGGGGACAAGTTAGCAGCCCTGGTGACTGTTGGGGTGGGTCGCAGACTGAAGTATTGTTGGGAAACAGGGTGCTTCTCAGACCTGGATGGCCAGGGGAGGTTCAGGCCAGGCTGAGTGAGGTGACATCTTCTGTCACCTTGGGTACCCAGGCCTTCCTAGGCTCAGCACTCTCGCCTGTCACTGGCTACCACCTTTGACTGAAGGAACAACTACTGAATAGCATTCCTACTGAGGGTCACCTTGGGGACCCCCTGAGGCCCAACTTCCTCCCCATTTGTTAATACCTCAGATAGCCAAAAAAATGGGGGCGCTCCATCAGAAGTACACTCTGTGTTAAAGGACTGGACCTGTTCATCCCCCAGATATCCTGGCATTCCTCGCCAAGCTGGGGCTTCAAGATAAGCTCTTTGTTCTGTGTCCTTAGCCCTGCCACCCAACTCAGGGTCTCCTCTAGAACCTCCTGGAACCTGCCTCATAGCTTAATTCCAGTGCCCAGGGCTTCCCTGCCTTCTAGGAAGCCCCACTGTGGTTATAAAGGAAGATGGTAGAATGTCAGGAGCAAGATGTCCCCACCACCACCCATGCTGTTCCAGGACCCTTGGGGGTCTCGCTGCACACAGGTTCAGTCTTGCTGGCACCTTAAGGGTTAGCCACACCCTGCTTGTCAAGCTACTCAGAGAACTTCTCCAAGAGTATCACTCTGCTGACTCGACTGTGTTTCTTGAGAGCTTTACAGAGTCAGTAACCCAGCTCAGGACACACCTCCATGCCGGGGCTCATCTCTCCCAGCTGTCTGAGCTAGCATATGGGATCTAGCCAGTCATTGGGGGCTTCCAGAACTCTCCTGCTGCAGTCCTCACAGCCCCGTCTCTCTGTGCCCTGCCCTGCCAATCCTCCAGCCTCAGCTCACACATCTCCCTGTGCTAGAAGGCCAGTGTTCACATCACCCCCTCCAGGAAGCCCACCATCCCTGTTTCCTGGTCTAAAACCCCAAAGTAGTGTTCATTCCCAGTCAGTGTTTAGTGTCTATGGATGCAGAAGGGCAAGGGGTTGGTCTGAGGAGACAAGGCTGTCCCTGGAGAAGGGTATAAGTGTATATGAACGGGGCACATTCTGGTACTAGGGAAGCGGGCTCCTGGAGAGTGACACAGAGAGCCTGCTCAGGTCCCTCTGGATGCCTGGTGTCTTAGTAAGGGCTTCCATTGCTGTGAAGAGACACCATGGCCGAGGTGACTCTTATAGAGGAAAAACATTTCATTGGGGGGCTTACATTTTCAGAGGTTCTGTCCATTGTCGTCAGGTGTGACATGGTAGTGCACAGACAGACATGGTGATGGAGAAGGAGCTAAGAGTTCTATATCTTCCAGGCAACAGAAAGTGGTCTGAGACACTGGGTGGTATCTCAAGCTTATTTAAGACCTCAAAGCCCACCTCCATAGCGACACACTTACTCCAATCAGGCCACACCTCCAAACCACCACACCTGGTGAGCCAAGACAGCACTGCTGCTGCAGCTAGCCCCCTTCTGAAAATGAGCTGTGATATCGCCCCCCAACCCCAGGGAGCTCACCCTAGACTGTCAGGTATGGCCTCCTGTCCTGCCACCTAGGCCTGCCTCTTGTGAAGGAGATACAAGCTTATCCCCACTCACGGCAGGGGTGGCACAGCAGGACCTCTGGTCCAGGCAAAGGAATGAAGTGGAGAGGTAAGGTCTCCAGATCTTGGAGAGCTGAAGGAGGCACTAAGGTGGCAGTGGGGAGAAATGAGGAACTACCCTCTGCCCTGTGGGTCCCTGACTAAGTTATTCTCATCCACGGGAGAACACTCTGTATCCTCTGGGTTTTGAGACAGTCTCTTTCCATCCCTCTTCTCTTCTGAGAACCAGAGGTGATAGGAACTAGACCCAGGAGTTGGATGGGGGTGGGAGGTATTCCTGTGTGGATCTAGTGAGCAGTGTCTAGTGAGCTGCAGCTGGAATTAGCGTCAGGCATCCATCTGTGAAGTGACTGGGCCTCTGACTGTTGGAGGCGGCGTTCCCAACAAGATCAAACACACAGTCCGTCAGTAAGAACAATCATGATTCCATAGAAAGAAGGGGAAAGCCTTCTTGTACCCCAGTGCCCCCAAGGGGCTCCCTGGAGGACAGTCTGCAGACCCTGCTGCCATGCTTCTTGAAGACAAGGCCCTGTACTGCCCGTGCGCTAATGGAAAACAGAGCAGACTTCAGAGAGTCCTGTTATGGACGCCCTTCTGGCCCTGAAGATGCCTCTCATGGTAGGATGCACCCTGTGCTGGGTCACAGTGTGCTGGCTAACTCCAAGGAACAGCCAAGGGACTGTTTCTCCGTGGTGCTCTGCCAGTTGACCCCCATCTGGGCTAGGTGGTAGACAGACTTCCCATGATCCCAGCTACACCAGCTGATCATCCTCCAGCCGCCACGAGTCCTCTTTGAGAGCCTGAGATGCTGAGTGTCTATAGAAGAGGTCAAGAGTGTGGCCTCAGGCTGTATAGGGACTCGGCGTCCCCAGGACTTTCTACCCTACTTGGGTAGGATGTGGGGCTCTGTTTGGACACAGTAAAAAAAAGGGTGCAGAGGGACAGCTCTCTTTTCCCGCCTGCTTAATCTTGGGGTTTTATCATTTGGGAGCAAGGGAAAGACATGTTTACAAGGCCTTGCATTTGTTTCAAATTATTCATCAGTGTTGGCGAGTCATTGTTCCCCACTAGTATAAACAGCCCTGTCCCAACAGCACAGCCACCCTGCCAGATCACTGAGGGCCTGTGGATGCCTTATGTCAACTGCCCTGGTTCCTAGCTTTTGGTGAGGTGCAGAGCTGGGCCAGGTCAGATGCCTGCAGATGGGTGGCATTCAGGCCAAGGCCGCATTTCTGCCCCATGCAGGGCACTGGAGGGTGCATTTGTGCTTTGTTTGTCTTACAGTAGAGACTTTGCCTGAACTAGAGTCTGGGAGCCAGGAGAGAGGCAGTAATGGATGGCAGAGGGCATACCTGCATCCCAGGGTCAGGGCTCATGGTCGGCTGTGGGCTAAGATGCAGGCACAGGCGCCTACCTCTCTCAGTGCAGTTGAGTCAGACATAGGATTCAGCCCAGAGACAGTCACTCTCTGCATCCGCACTGCTCTCCAACCGTGTCTTATGGGTCTCAGGAGTGTGTGTTTAAGTTGATCCCAGACTCAAGCTAAGGAGGGAGCAGGTTCTTCATAACCGGTCTGAATATGTTTTGGGCACAGCCAGCCAAGCAAGGTGTCTGTGGGCTCTGGCTCTGGGGTTCTGGTCTCAAGGTGAGTTCTGCCTTCACTCTGACCTATTGTGCAGGCCACGCAGATCATGTCAGCTCTCTGAGTGTCAGATGACCCATGAATGCCATGCAGTTAGTAACACACCCTATCACATGAGCTGCTGAGGCCCTAGTGAGGCCCCTCGGTCCACAGGAAGCGCCCAGGATGCTAGCTTCCTGTTGCTAAGGTGACCAGACAGTGCCCAGGGCAGACCCTCCTGCAACATGGAAGATGTGCTTTGAGGTTCACCAAGTGAAGGTACTCCATGTACTTTGGGGTTCACTCAGGAAAGGTGAACTGGACCAGCAGGAAGCCATCAACGAGACTGTAGAGAAGGTTATTCAAAGAGTTAGCAATGCCTTCAGTCATCCTCACCACTGCCCCCCAACCCCTGCAGCTGCCGTACCTCCCAGGTCAGTCTCTGGGCCTGCTGCTCCTCTCAGCAAGAGCCACCTTTACATGTGAGCTGGAACCTTTGGTGACTTTTAGAGTTGAGAGATCTGTTTCCCTCTTCTGACAGCCACACGGCTGACATTTGAGCTTGCCGGAGAATAATGATGCTCCACGCTGTGGGCCTCAAAGGCAGCC
>LOJH01001662.1:0-51052 GCA_001685095.1 Ellobius talpinus
GTGTGTGTGTGTGTGTGTGTGTGTGTGTTACATGTGCTGTGTTGCAGATCACCCAGCCCCAGCTGAGACTCAGCTACCTCCCATCTCTAGTCTCTGCTGGCCCCCAACACCCAGAGTGCCGGGCCTCCCCGGGTGGCACCCCCACTGAGCTCCCCTGGGGTTACCAGTTGCTTTTCCAGGTGTGCCGCACATCCGTGTCGTGGATACTGTGTCTGTCTGCCTGCTCATCCAGGAAATCAAACATGTACTTGATGGCTAGTGGGAGAGCACTCCCCCGGTGCACAGTGCTGAACAAGGTCTCAAACAAGTCATCCACAAATTTCTGCAGGGTGCCCTGTGGGAGTAAGGGGGGGTCAGTGAAATTGTGGGTGGGTACTAGAGGGAAGCAGAACGCATGCCAGATGGTATCTTGGATCCATCCTACCTTGGAAATTTGTCTGAAATGCAGTGTGCAGATGGAGGGGCAGGGGTAGGGCAGGGGTGAGATAGGTACTGGATGGGATATTGTGAAGTTGGGAGGGGCTGACAAGTTTGGGAATGCATAGAAGAAATATCTCTTTTAATCTGTGGCAGCATGCCCTGAAGGTATGGGCTGAGGGCATTAAACGGGAGGATAGGAAGTGCTCTGAAATGGGATTTCCTAGAATGAGTGAGAGGGCCCAGGCTGGCAGCAGAGTCTTCAGAGGGTCATGGAATATGACCTGTATAGGGGCTTGGAGGGTGGACAAGGTCCGAAAGGAAGAATGAACAGCTTTAAGGTGTTAGTGTCAGGAGCTTAGGCTTCAAGTTTAGCTTCAAGAGAACCCAGGCACAGCCCTGATCCACAGGCTTCATGGATTCTAGAGGCAGTGACAAGCCTGGACCTGGGTCCAGACACACTGTGGGGACTAGAAGAATTACTGATTTTTTTGGTGTCTTTTGATTATCTCTTATTGATATACTGGGCATATTTAACAAAGCAAAAATGGAGACAGGAGTCTGATAGAATTGTTCTGGACCATTCTGGGAGTAAGTCTGAGAGCTTTAAGCAACTGTGTTAGAGTCCCTGCAGCATTGCAGTGGGATCAGTGGGGACAGCATTTAGAATCCAGTCTGATCGGTAAAGTAAAACGTCCTTGAAGGCTCGGTTTGTTCTCTCCTGGGAAAGCTAGAATATGCTGTGTTTATCTCCTTTTAGCCTGAGATGCAATGGGTCGGGAGGGACAGTCTTCTCTTAGATTGCTGGTCCAACTGGGCCTTTCTACTCTCTCTCCCACTGGATTGAAAAACAGTTATAAAAGGCAGATATAGTGGAGGCCAGCAGAAGAGTGGACAGGATGTATCTGTAGCATGGGTGTCTGTGCCAAAGTGTAGGGAACAGCTTGTCCCGGGTAGTGTAGGAGTTACCTTGGTGGCTAGGAGCCGGGTCAAGTAGATCTCAGATACCATTTTGCTACCCCGGTCACCCTCCTTCTGGTCACCATGGTCATGGTTCTTCACCAGATGCCACACCTTGACACCGCTCTCCAGGTCTGGAGTGATCATGGGGACCCGGGACCGGAGGCTGTCTGGGCTGCCTGTGTACCTGAAGGAAGAGTCTGGAAGAGGGTAGGGGATGCCAGCATGAGGAAGGCCAACCTCCTGCCCAAAGCCTCCTTCAGGAATCCCTCCCAACTGCTGCGTCTTCTCAGAATAAACATGCTTCACTTTGAAAGGACTCTTGGGACTACATAATTTATGAATAGTTTTAGGGATCCTTGGTTGGACAGAGGAGCCTACAATCTATTTCTGGAAAGAAGATTTAGACATTTGAAGAGCTTAGACACCCATGGGAATTTGGGAGTCACCTCTCTTCTGATGTTTCCAGTAATGAACAATAATGAAGTAAAATGTCAGCTAGATATATACACACAGGCACTCTAGAAAGTCTACATAATAAGGGCTGAAGTTGTAATGACCCTCTTTGTAGTTAATGGACACTTCTTTTGAGATCTTGAAATATATTTTCTGAACCCTTTCTGGTACACTGCCTTTAGCCCTAAAGCTTTTTCAGGTAGGTGGTTTAGTGCCTTTGAAGTACATGGAAGACAAAATAAGAAAGAATCATGTTGCCCAGAGGAGACTGGGAATAGAAAGGAAAGAATAACTAGTTTTGTGTACCAAACTAAGACACTTTTGAGAAAAGAGCTACAATTACTAATTCAACCAGGACCACAGTTATAAAGTGAGATAGGTGAACTTCCAATCAGGCTACATCCCTGTACGAGGCTACTCCAAATCCTTACTTGGCATAGAGAGTAAAGAAAGGGCTTGTAGTGCTACCTGCTACCTCTTCTCAAAGGAGACACATGGACCCTCAAGGCTAGGGACAGATGAGCCAGTACCTTTGTATGAAGGTATGGCAGCAACAAGGGCTTCCTAATAAGGACAGGAACAGGTGGACCCCGAGTTTCACAGAAGCCTAGATATTGAGTTCTGACTCCTTACCATATCTGCTAATGGATGCCCGGGAGATGCTGGCAGAGGCAGGGACGTTGTAGGAGGAGGTCTGCTTGGGTACCAGAGCCACCACTGACCTGTCTGACACCTAAGAAGGGCACAAAAGGACATGGGATAGTTCAGGTGTTTTGAGACAATAAGTACTTCTAGGGAGTGTGGGGTTAGCAGAAGTTCAGAAATATTACAACAACCATTAATGCTTTTTATGTTCCTGGATCACCTAACATGTAGCCAATCTCAATTAGGTATCTGAATTGAGATTCTCTCTCTCTCTCTCACTCTCTCTCTCTCTCTCTCTCACACACACACACACACGGTTTCAGAAAGTTAGTATGAATGAAAGATTATAAATGATGTCATTAATAAGTCTTGTATTGATTATGCATTTGGGCTAATTCTTTTAAGCTGAATTAAATGAAGTATATTAACATTTCAAGAGTCTGTTTCTGCTTTTTTATTGGAGCTAATGAAAAATATAGAACGAAAAGCATAACTAGCATTATATTTCTGTTGGACAGAAGGGTTAGACTCAGATTCTCATCATCTCACGTTATGGATGACTATTTCCATTTTACAGATGAAAGAACAGAAGCAGGGGTGGGCTAAGTCACTGCTTCAGGGTCCCATCATTAATATACTGAGGAGTTGATGTTTTTCTTCAGACCTATATGTCTCCAGAGCACACATTCTTCTCATTATATTTCCTAATTTGGGATTTTATTACAAACCATATTGGTCTGAGCCCCATCTTTCCTTTTGTCTCCAATTTCCTCCTTGCCTGTGTTGTATTATGTGTTGGCCACCTTGAAGTTTCACCAAAAGGACATCTGCCCTTGGGAAGCTTGGAGAAAGAGGGCACATTGCCCTGTCCTCTGAGAAGATGCCAGGCCCGGCACCCAGCAGTTGGTGGTGGTAGGGGCTGATGAATGAGAAGCCATAGAGAAGACATTTGGGGCCATCTTGATTTAAGATTGCCCTCCATCTAATAAAAACGGAGAATCCCCAGAATTGTGGTGATCCAATTAAACCCCTAACGCAGAGGGAATAAAACAGCTATAATAATGTTATGGGCCATAAAACATTCCTATTAAACCATTTTTTATTTTAACAATTTTTATGAACTTTGTAAGTTTGATTTATAGCTTCGCCAGCCATAAAACCATCTTTCTGGGTCTTAAATTGTCAGTTCTTTTTTTCTCACCAAAAAAAGAATTAAATGTTGAGAAGTCAAACTATAAATGAACATTAGTGCTGACGAGATTCCCTGATAGCCAGCTTTAGCAGTGGTGTTTAATTTTACCCTCCCTACAAATCTACAGAAGCCCAGGCGGTTTTGTACCCCTCTCTTTGTTAATTAAGATGATTTTCTTCTGCAGGGGCTCCAAAGACCTTTGACTCCAGGAAAGGATAGCAAGAGGGCAAAGTGGGTAAGCCTCTTGGGTTCTGAGCCCTGTGCAGCCACCATTATTCCCAGGAGGTGCCAGTGTTCACCTCCTCATTGGAGTTCTGGATTTTCCAGCTATCTGTAGTATCGGCACCTAATCTATGACTGAGGAGAGGTAAGGGGGCATTAACCCTGTCTCTCAAGAATTCTTGCCACCTGCAACCCAAAAATGCTACTCTGAAAGCCTGGCAAGGGTGGGAGTTTCTACTCCCAGCAAGGACAGATGACATTTTTTATGGTTTGTTGCCATCTATAGGGAAATTCACAAGGTGACTAATGTGACCAATTCCAAGACTAGTTGCTAACGATACCTTTCTCTCATCTCTCTGTCTCACTGTGTTTCTGTCTTTCTTCCACTTTCTCTGCCCCCCTCATCTCTCACTCTCTCTAACGCTGTCTNCCTGGCTGGATCTGACCCCAGCTCTACCACCACTTGCAGTGAAACGCCTTAGCCTCTCTGAGCCTTGGTTGTCTCATTTGCCACGGGGGCTAATAATCATATGTGGCAATCACTGATGTGGTGATTATTAAACAAAAGTTAAGGCACATACAGGCTGAAGTACCTGGTACCCAGTGATCACTCAGCGTGTGTTGATATTCACGTTGCCATTTTGAATAATAACACCAACCTTATCATCTCTTGAAGGAAGATTCCTGCTGTCTCTGTCACTCAGAACTAGAATGTGGGAAGTGCCTTGCACTCGGCAGATCTCAGTAAATATTTGAGGAATGAATGAATATATGAACAATAAATGACATGAGGGAATTGGAAGTGTTTTGTAAAAGGAGCACAGTTTAAGGAAGGGATATTCTATTCTTATTGGAAGTCAGGGTAACCCAGGAACAATCTTTAGGGTATCAGAGGTGGATGAAAACAAAGGCCCCAAGCTTGCCCTTCAGGAACAAAAGATTTGGTGGTTCAGATTTGCTCCCTTTTGCACCTTCTCATTCACCTCTAATTGGTTCAATACAGTTGTACTGTATGCACTTACTGTGTAAACATGATTGTGTATATGTGTGTTTACATGTATGGAATTAACATGAAGTGATTTGATTCCTCTCGCTTGTATGTAAGGGCAAATCTTGAGTTTGTGCATCTGTCTCTAATTCTTCCAGCTACCTTAATGCCCTTTCTTGTCATAGGTGTTAGCTTCCATGAATGGATGAGTAGCTTAAAGTTGAGAAAAATTATAGAAAGCCACCACCAGAGTGGGTGTTGGGCTAGAACACACCTTCAAAGCCCCAGTTCTTGTTTACACAGCTTCCCTCACTTGGGGCTGAGATCTAGGTGCAGCATAGAGGATGTGCAGAGAGGAGTACTCTGGGGTATCCCCAGTGCCCCCAGATTCTTCTGTGCTTTGAGGCACTTGGCCAGCTTTAGGGTCTCCCAGTGGCTAGTCATGGCTAGCTTAGCCTAGCCAGTCAGTCCCTCTGCAGGCCTCTCTTTGTAAGCCAGGCACATAGGAGAATATTATTAATCAAAGAGTCCCATGGGTCTTATAGCCTGAGGCACTTCATCTAGTTGGCTTAATTTTCCTCAGTGTCTCTCATTTCTAGCTCCTCTCTCAGTACTTTTCCTGAATCCCAGGCTGTCTACCTGTGCTTAATCTTACAGAGACCCCACCAAGCTGTGAGTGGCTCCCATGGGATTAAAGCAGGGTAGAGTGGATGCTTATATTCTTCTGCTGGAATTCTTATGATTGTTCATCCATGTCTACCAGTATTAAAAAATATTCCTTGTCAATTTATATGCTGAATATAATCTACACACCTACTGAGGTACCCCATATAGGTAAAAAGAAAGATCATGTAAGTAATGTTTCCAGCTACTGTGAATCTTGGGGGCTGAAGACAAGTCTGTACCCTATTCTTCTACAAGCCAGAGAGCCAATGGCTTTAGTAAAAAGCCAGAAAAATGAGCACAAGGCACCTTTCTGTAGCTGTCCAGGTATAGGATTTTGCACTATGTGGTCCCAGCATCAACGCAGTTAAGATTTATTGTGGGAGCCCATGACAGCAGAGTGTCGCTGTTCCAGACCCACAGAAGAAGAAAATGGAGAGAGGAAAGTACCTTGTTGGCTTTGGAGGCCTTCTAACAGAAAGAAAAGGGGATACTCTTGGGGATGAAGGCCACAGGGAGGCCTGCCCTCACCTGGTAATGCATCAGCGTGTTAAGCCGCTTCCAGTCACCCTCTATCTTGGTGGTAATGTCTTCATCCTGCAACACCACTCTGGCAATCCGGCCTTGGCGCCACTCTGGGTGGAAAGGATGGTATGGGCAGCAGTGAGAGTGGCAGGGACAGTCAGGGTCACCCTGTCTGTGTGTCCTTTAGAGATCTAGTAACCTTGTCTCCATTGGCTGATGTCAGTGGTAGAGCTTTGAGACATCTAAAAGCGGAGCAGGGCAAGGCTGATGTGTAAGAGACTCACATCTGAGTAGACAAAGCCTAGGAGAGAAGTACTTCCTTCCCATGGCCTTCACTTGGCCAGGACCTAGTTATGTTTCAGTGGGGGCTGTGTGTAAGGCAGAACTTCATATCCCTTTTCCCTTGCCATCTCATGGCCTGATAGCTCTCTGAGAAGCCATGTTCTCCTCTTGCCCTCCTATGCCAATGCCAGGGTTCCTACCCAGGTCCATGTCCACAGCCCTTGGCCGCTGGGAGTAGGGAACGTTCTTATATACGGCATCGAGGATCTTCTCCTTGACTTGGGTGATGGTGTCACAGTTTAACACCTTCACTGGGATCTCTGGGCTGTTCTCATTGTCAGGGTTGACACAATTCAGAATCTGTAAGTGGAGAATCAAGGGTTACTTGGGAAGTAACGTGGGAAGAAGCTGAGGCCTCAGAATCTTCTTCCAAGGTTTGCTCTCCTTATAAGAAGAATAGGGAATCTCTGTCCTGAGACTTTGTTTCTCTTCCTGCCATTTACTGTGAGACCTGAAGTCAAGATGTTAATCCTTTCTCAAGAAAGAGGGAATCTACTTCTAGACGGGTTGTGGGAAGGTAAACTTGGTGTGAGGCACTTGAGGTTCAAGATAGATCCATGGGCATCAAGGGCTGGCCTCACATGTCCTCAAAGCTTTTAGACTAGAGACCACTACACTTGCTTTCATTCCTTGCTAATTACGCAGTCCCTAATGTTGAGTGAACTTTTTCTCGCTCAATATCATCTAGAGTAAACTGAGGCACACGCAGCTTTTTTTTGGCTCACCAGTTAAGATGAGGGAAAGGTCTGCCTTGACCTTCATATACTTGATATGCCCTTTGGATTGCCCCAGATTGATCCCTAAGACTCTTTTTGCTAGATGGGCTAGAAGGTAGAGCAGGGAGAACCACAGGTGTAACTGGGGCTGGAACCTGACTTTTGGCTTCCTCACCAGGGTCTTGTACTCGATCTGCTGCCGGATGAGTTTGTCCTCACTCAGGGAGTAGCGGGCCTCACCAGTGATAGCATCGATGGGGCCTTTCTCCATCTGCTGCTTGATTGCACAGTATAACATGAAGAGCGGCTCCCCAGCACATTCCTGTAGACATATCAGGGTAGAGAGTTCAGACCCTGCCTGAACCTTCCTGGCTGCCTCTGCAGCCGGGGCAGAGAACCCCAGGCCTGCTTTGCTTAACAGCAGCCACGTCAAGGAATCCCTGCTTCTGAGGGGCCCGTCCCCATGTTTCTAAAGCCAGGGTATGTGGTTGGCTCTGGCCCTGCTCACTCCCTCTTTCTTACCTTCAGGAACTTGTGTAGAAGGAAAGCAAACCAGTTGGTCAGCATCTTCTCGGCCACAGACTCAGTCCTGGAGAAGGGAGAGGGGTGGGGAACCAGCCTTTACACAGGGGTCTGGTGGTGATCTAGGCTTGTGTGTGTAAGAGAGCACAGGGCTAAGACTGAACCCTGGGAACCCAACCAAACCAGAAATAACTGGAAGTGGGACTGACCAGGAGTGTCCTCTTTCCCATACTTAGTGGGAAGTTGNGGGGGGTGTCGTTTCCCAGAATTCAGCTTTCTGAGACTCTAGAAAGTCAGGACATTTCATCCTTGCTGCTCTGTGGTACCATAGACTGTTGGTGACATCTGATGTGGGTTGCAAATGCTTATCCCACAGGCTGTAATGGCCAGTTCCCTGCTCCCTCTGGTCTCATGGTGATGAATGGAATCTGTCTGCTCCACTGTGGTTTCTGAATATTCAAGTACTCCGTGGTGCACACCTGGTACCTGCCTCTCCAAATACTCACAGGTTGCCACCAGTTCAAATCCAGACTATATTATTTACTGGCTGTATAACCTTGGGCAAATCATCTGGCTTCTTTGAGTTCATTTTCTCCATCACTACATGCACACAGTTATGATATTCACACTTTCAATTGTTAGAATTGAACGGGTTAACATATTGAAAATGCAAAAGGTAACATCTGGCACCACAGTCAAACACTGTGTAAATATAAATGATTAGTATTGTAGTTCATGTGCTCTCTAGGCCTGCAGGTAGAGACCAATGCTTAAGAGTTTAGCCAACAGGGGGATCTGTTTCTGTAAGCACCACCTCCTTCCCCTCCCCCACCCCAGGCTGCAGGTCTGGGAATTTGGGAAGAAATAAAGCCAAAGTACTGTGACAGACCTTGTTGATGGGGGTGCCAAGGGGTATTTTAACTCCCCACACGTGGTGCAAATTATACCCTCTGGCTGAAGTAAACCCCAGGCATTTGTCAGGACTGCTTAGCAATCAGGGCTGGTAGAGAGTGACAATGCCACGAGAAATTGCAGCTTTCTCTCTGGGCCCTCCCAGCACCCTCTCCCAGCATTGTGTTTGAGATTAGCTCTAATTTAAATACAACAGTCCTAATGAAAGCTTCCAATGCTCAGAATGGCAGGATGGGGGCTCAATGCTTATAAAACAAAGCCACCCATGTGGGGTCTGAAAACCCAAGACCTGTGAGCAAAGGTACAGGAAGAGTGAGTGGAGGTGACAGATTCAACCCCTGCGGCTCAGAGCCCTAGATCTGGCACCCCATGACCTCAACTGAGGGTGGGTGCAGAAGACAGAGGGTCTCTAAAATCTGCGCCCTGCCAGAAAAGTGGCAACTCAGGCAACTGGTATATGCTAGCAATTCCAAGCCAGGAAGCTGGGACCCAAACCTGCTCCCAATCTCTAGCCCAGCATGTCTATCAGATCTAAGTATGATAACGGGAAGTGGTTTGCCTGTGTTGTCCAATATAGTGGCCACCAAACACAGGGTGTCTGGACACTGGGAATGTGTCCAGCGAGATGGAGAAATTGAAGTGTACATTTCATTTTTGTTAATAGTGGCTACCATGCTGGAACATACAGCTCTAGAAGCAGAGGGAGGGACATAGACTAAGAGACAAGCTCCCCTGGTGTGAGGTCATAGAGACAAGCAGTAGGAAAAGCATTCATGTTGAGTCCCAAGACAGGGCTATGCACTGGGTTGGAAGCCACCTGGTTTCCCAGGACCAGCGGAAGATCACATTCCATACTGGGTTGATAGGAGGACACAAGCAGCTCTGCACGGAAGCTATTTCTGGGGGGTGAGGACATCCAGGGTCTATCTGACAAGATGTCTTGTCTATAACTGCCATTCTCCTGCTGCGGGTCAGACCTGCGGAGAAGAAGCTTGGGGTGGTTCTTGTTCTCCAGGTTCTTGTCGATGAGGTCAGACAGTAGCTGCTTGAGGACGTCTGTGGCATATTCCAGGCGGCCCTGAAGGCCTGTCATGATGAGAGAAGCCACATTGCCGCGGTCACGCATGGAGAAGCTGCGCTGCAGTTCCAGTGTGCGAATGAAGGTCAACAGGAAAACCTTGTTGTTGATGAGCTGGGCGAAGAGTTTCAGGGCTTTCTCCACGTGCTGCTGTCCGTTTCCCTGTACCTGGGGTATGCAGGAGGACCTTCAGGGGGCAGGCTCTGAATGTCTACCCAGGCCCTAAGACCTGATGGTGATGATGCCTGCTGTAAGACCCTATTCATGAGGGCTGTAGTCATTTCATCCCCCAACTCAGACTTCCCCTGCTTATTCATTTCCCCTCAATTTCCTCTGCCTTGACTCGTTCTCTTGAGTAAACAAACAAACAAATGTGTGAATAAGTTCAAGGTCATTTTTTAAGCCTTCTTAAATCCATGCTGATTTGGCAAAATTTTAATTAACTCAGCATTTAATCAGAAAATGACAATGAGACCCTTTCTGGTGGTCCTACTGCTGTGATGCTGTTAAAACTACTGGTCCTTTTCCCTCATCATCCGACGCCTGCCCCCTGGATTTCCTGGGAACCCCTAGCCTGCATCATTAGAAAACAAGCAGTACCTCCAGCTCCCGCAGAACAGGGTGGTCCTCAATGCCTGGGAATAGAACTCGCATGGCATAGGTGCGGTAGTCCAGGTAAGGGATTCCTGACCGGTCCAGGTCACTGGTTAGCTCATTAATGTCTGTCTGAAGCTCCGCAAAAGCTGTGAGAGTTGGGTGAAGACAGGGAAGCTCAGAAGATGCTCAAGTCAGGGGAGAGGATAGTGAGAAAAGCTTGTCTGTAAGAGGAGAGAAACTGGGGTACAAAGGTAGCAGGATAGAGGGTGCAATGAGAAAGGAGTCCTAGACCGTTTCTGGGAGTTCTTTACTATAGGATTTTAAGGACCTTCCAAAGGCATGGTCCCCAACTTGGAGCTACTAGAGGTGGTAGGAATTTAAAGAGGTGGAACCTGAGGGAGATGTTAGGGAAGGGTTTTTGTGAGACTCTGGATATCCATCTTGGCTGCATACTTTATCCACTGTATGCAGCCTTACCACAGGCCTAATAACAACAGGACTGAATAATACACAGAAAAATTCCAAACTGAACCAAAATAACTTAAAAAATGTGTGTATGTATGCAGGTGAATTGCATGTGACATCTTCAGAAACACTATCTACTCCTTTGAGACAGGCTCTCATTAGCCTGGAGTTCACAACTTAGGCTAAGCTGGCTGGCCAGTGAGTCCTACAGATCCTCCTGTCTCTGCTTTCCCTGTGCTGGGATTATAAACACAGGTCACATGCCCGGCATATTTTTATGTGAGTTACAGGCATCAGTTTCAGGTCCTCACGCATGTGACTGTGCTACCTCCTGGGCCTCCTCTTTTATGTTTACTAGGTGAGTACCTCCAGGATTTATTATAGTAAATGGAATCTGGGTAATGAGCTGTGATAAGGAGATGGGCAATTTTTATGTCTTCTATGCTTATTTGTGGTTTTTTACCTCTACATTTGCAGAGGTGGCTAAAATGTAGAGGAGAGAGTATCATGACTTCGGTCCTTTGGAGGTGTCAGAAGCAAGGGGAGAACTGCTGGAATTTGGCAAAGGTCAGAATAGCAAATTGATCTCTGTCCTAGGAAGATGAGCCGAGATACGACAACCCTGGAAGGCCTTGGCTATCAAATGCTCAATCTACAGGTGACTCCAGGCAATGAAGGGCTCCCAAGTGTCTCCCTGGCTTCCCAGGTCAGAGATAATTAATTCTTCAGGCTTTGTGCTGTGGTTTGAGGAAGGTGGGAGGGTTCTGATCCATCTCTTCCAGTACAGTTTTTCCCCACTGTCCAACAGTTGCTTGCTTGTGAAAAGCCACTTGCAGCAAAAGGGAAAATGTTTTGATTCCTAAGTGAGATGTTTACCCAGACAGCCTGCCAGGTCCTCAACCCGAGAGAATGCCAGGTATACATGTCACCCTGTGGATGTGTCTGCGTGGGAGATGAGAGGAAACACAATCACCACTCCTATACACATTCACACCCAAGGCTGCCAACAAGCATGGCCTTTGGAGCATTTAGTCTATAACAGCGACAGAAAACAAATCCTAGGAGATGATGGGCCAGGATGGAGGTGGGGTTCTCCTACTTTCCTTGCTGTGGCTTCCATATAGTGCAAAGGTATGTTTGTGAATATCAGTAAAGGGATAGACACTGGCAATTAAAGAATCTGGTCCGAGAAGGTGAGGCCTGGCAAATTCTGACTGTGATGGCATCGAAGTCCTGAGGAGGAGCCAGCTAGCCAAACTGTGGTTTGGATTGGAGTAAAGCAGGGACAGTGAACAATGCCAATAGACCTAGTTCCTCACTCCTGAGTCTCCCCCTGGGTCTTCTCTAACCCCAGGGACAGGGGAAGCTCCTGGGAAAGAGTAAAATATAAAGGCTTATGGGAGGATAGGAATAAAGTCAGGGTTTTATAGGTAAGAAGGGTAATGAGATTAATGAAGAAGAAAGGTTCCAGGAAGTGAGGCTATACTTGCGCTCACCTTCCTTGCACTCCAGGGCCACCCTAGACTCCAGGTTGTCCATCTGCATTTGTAGCCGCTTGAGCGTGAGGTCGTTTTCCCTGGACTTGCGCTTGTAAGCAATGAGGACAATGATGACGATAATAAGGAGGAGGCTTCCGCCAGCCGCGATGCTGATGATGGCTGGCAGGGTCAGCAAGCTGTCGGAGATGACACTCACCGAGCCAGGTGAGAACACCATCCCACCCACGTGAACCTGTGCATTGGACATACAGACACACATAATGCACACAGGTGTAGAGCCCTGGCATGCTGTCATAGCCTACAGTATTACGGTGTGAGGAACGACAGCACAGACGACAACGGCACAGTTCATATCTGGACACTAAGCAATTCCTGCCTTGGGATCTGTCTTCCTATTTAGGTTCCCAACTGCCGTCCATTTTAGTGTAGGGCGTGGAGAGGAGGAAACGTGGAGGGTATGAGTCAGGCAATGAGATGAAATGGAATCTTTCTTCGTGCGTGCATGGTAAGGCTGGGCAGAGGAAAGAGACAGAAGAGGATTCACTCACCATGACCTTGTGCTGCCCAGTGAGGTTGGGAGGTTCACAGAGCAGCTGCGTCTCAGACACAGTAAGGGCACAAGGTGTCTCTCCAATCATTACTGTGTAGTTGAGTTTGGCCCCTCCGGAGGCAGGAGGGCAGAGATTTTTGCCCTGTAAAAAAACAGGGGTCTTAATGAGGAGAATTGGCATATGCAAGCAGAAATTAATTGCCTACTTAAAAAGAGATAAAGGAGCCAGAATGGGGCAGCAATGTAAAAATCAATAAATATCTTCATGTCAGATTTTCTTTTTAATTTTTATTTAAAAGTTTTTTTTTTTGTTTTTAACATACCAACCAGAGTTCCTCCTCCATCTGCACCCTACCCTGAGCCCACTCCTCAGAAAGGGGAAGGTCTTCCATGGGGAGTCAGCAAAGTCTGTCATATCAAGTTGAGGCAGGACCAAGCCCCTCCCCACTGTATCACAACTGGGCAAGGTATCCCTCCACAGGGAATGGGCTCTAAAAAGCCAGTTCATGCACTAGTGATAGACAAATCCTGGTCCCACTGCCAGTGGCCCCACAGACTGATCCACCACAGAACTGTCACCCACATTCAGAGGATCTAGTTAGGTCCTATGCAAGTTCTGCAGCTGTGAGTCTGGAGTTAGTGAGCTCCCACTAGCTCAGGTCAGCTTTCTCTGCAGGTTTCCCCATCATGATCTTGACCCCTTTGCTCATATAATCTCTCCTCCCTCTCTGCATGTTAGGTTTTTAAGGGAGACTTCAACCAGCCACAGAGTAAAGGAGACACCCCCCAAAAAATGGCAATGGGGGTTGTTTGGGGAAGAGGGAGGGAAGAGGACAAAACACTGGATGGCTAAAGATGGAGGGGACACATGGATTTAAAGGGCAGGTGAAGTGCAACAAAACTCCTGGAGGCTACCACCTGGAGATTTAGATTCCCTAAAGAGGGAAGGGCCTGCAGCTCTCTCTCCCACCACTACCCAGGCTTCTCCCCTCCGTTCGTGTTTCCTACCTTCAGGATGATGGGTGAGCCTGGTTTCTGATCTAAGATTCCAGTTGGGCTGAGCAGCTCAAAGGTTGGGTTGGGATAGTAGATGAATTTGGTGTCATTATAGATGCGTAAGGACTGGACATTGTTAAAGACAAATCCAAACTCATCTGGCCGTTCCACAGTGTCCAGGCCTGGACGGTAGTCACTGGTCAGAGAAGGTGCCAGACAGGTCAGCGTGGTTGTGTTTACCACTGTACACACCTAGAAGGCAGGAAGATACATTCTGACCACCTGGTGGGTGAAGGTGGGTCTGTCATCGCCTCTCACCCTCTGGTTGCTTGGCTTCCTTCAGGACATGCGAGGCCCTCAAGGCCAGTGTGGTGACGACGCCTTTAACCCCAGGTCATTTATTCATTGACACTGTTTAGAGCACCTGTTTTCAGGCAGACCCTGGGCTGAGAGTCTGGTGCACAGAATGAAGTAGTCTCGAGGGACAGCTCTAGATTAATTAAACAAGCATTATAAGCTGGTCCACAGAGAGCCCGAGGCAGCACAGGGCAGGATACTGTGAAATGCCTGAATGGGTGAGGAACACTCTGATGGGGAGAACCAGATGCTTTGGGAAGTCTGCGGGTTCACATGGCCTGAAGCAGCATTCATGAAAGATTTCCCTCATCTGAAGAATGGGAGGCTTCCCTAGGCCCGAGAGGGACAGTGTGGGGACAAGATTCAGGTGAAGAACACAGCAACGGAAAGGTCTGGGGTTGAGGATGTGAGAATGTTCAAAGGAAAGGACAGCTGCAGTGAGAGGGTACGTGTGTGGTGTGGGGTGTGTGGTGTGTGGTGTGGTGTGTAATGTGGTGTGTGGTGTGGGGTGTGTGGTGTGTGGTGTGCAGTGTGTGTTGGTGTGTGGTGTAGGTGTAAGGTGTGGTGTGTGGTGTGGTGTGTGGGGTGTGATGTGTGGGGTGTGATGTGGTGTGGTGTGTGGTGTGATGTGGTGTGGTGTGTGGTGTGTTGGTGTGTGGTGTGGTGTGTGTATCGGTGTGTGGTGGGGTGTGTGGGGTGTGGTGTGGTGTGTGATGTGGTGTGGGGTGTGATGTGGTGTGGTGTGTGGTGTGATGTGGTGTGGTGTGTGTGTCGGTGTGTGGTGGGATGTGTGGTATGGGGTGTGTGTCAGTGTGTGGTGTGGGTGTAAGATGTGGTGTGTGGTGTGGTGTGGTGTGTGGTGTGGTGTGTGGTGTGGTGTGGGGTGTGGGGTAGGAAGTGATGAGATGAGGTAGGTTGCACCTTGCACGGTGTTCAGCTAATGTTTCAGGACAAAGGGATAAGAAAACAGGAGCCTGCCTGCCACTTAGGATCTTAGGGTTTTCTATCTTTTCTCTAGCCATGTTCTCCTCCATCTACACTGGGATAGAACCTTAGAAGGGACACTGCGTTCATGTGACACCTTGTCTCTTGATAGACCTCTGGTCTGCTATCAAATTCTACTGGGTTGGCCCTTGCTTAGCAGTGCCCAGCAGGGTGTGTGTGTGTGTGTGTGTGCATGTGCGTGTGTGTGTTCAACATATACACACTCAGGCTTTAGGACCAGAAACAGGTCCCTGTGTGAAACAGCTAACAGTAACACAGTAAAGAGCTGATTGTAAATGGTTTCATTTCCTGGGAATCCCACATCAGTTGATATGCAGAAGTGACATCAGAACTTCAAATCTAAACCTTAAGTCTCCCTCACAAAGCAGCTTCCTGGTGACTCCTCTGCTGTGCTAGGGATCAGTTTCCATTCTTGCCCTTTTCATTGCACACTTCAGCAGCCCCTTTCCATGTCACGGTGCAGCTGTGGATACTGAGGCACAAGGAAAGTGGCAGGTGCTGTTAATTGAGTTAGAATCAAATTCCTAGTTCTACAAGGAAGACTCCCAGCTCAGTGTGATTCTCCATTGCTGTGGCATCTTCCTCCTTATCGGCCCGGTTTCCATAGACACAAATGAGGCTCCCGTGTGAAGAAGAAAATCAGTTCTAAACAAGAGAGCTCTGTGTGTTGCCTACCCTTCTTCATCACACTTTGCTTGTCAACATCCCTATGCATTTTGAGACTTTGTGCCAGCCCTTTTCTCTACTACTGGGAGCTTGGAACACAAGGAAAAGGATAACCCTAGGTAGGGTAAGGCTAGGCTGGGGCCCAAATGGACCAAAAGGGCAAAGCGTTTCCTTTCCTCCTCCTGTAAACAGAGGCATAGTGCTGTGGGGTTGTATTCTAGGGACACTGCCTTCCATCCAGGCCTGACAGCCTGATTACTTCCAGGCAGGTCGCTATGTAGGCCTAGGGCCTTACAACTTTCCAGATGGTGGAACTATATTTTCGTTCCTAGAAATACTGCACTATTTCCATATTTCCATAGCTACTGTGTGTAGCTATGGTGGCATTGAGGAGCTAGTCCTTAAGATGTAGATGAATCCAAAGGGAGGGGAGAGAGACCACATCTGGGCCTGTGACTTTTGCAGGATAAGAAGGAAGCTCTTGGTCTGTACTTTCTCCTTGAGGACAAGAGCTGTGGCTTTTGGGAGTCTCTTGTCTGCCTCATGCCAACATCATAGGATTCTCTCTATACTTTTCATTTTATGTATTTTTGTGTCTTATTATATTGATCCTGCTAACGGGAGAGGGACTCTTCCCTAGCTTGTCCAATTCCTTGAGACAACAAAAGTCTTGCTACCAGCTAGCATTCCTTGTATGTAGAAAAATGGCAGAGCCAGCCCTCGCCGAAACCACCTCATGTCATACCATATGCCTTAGCTGTTCCTGGTTGTACCAAGCAGCCAGAAACAGCCTCTCACATCTCAGAGGCAACAGAGATACACCAATCAATCCTCTAGCCCTGGGGCACCTGAGCTAGAACTGGCTTTTTCTTCTGTCTCTGCATGAAGGAACCAGTGTTCTGCCTTGGCATGGGCTCCCTTCTCTTAAGAATTGATCTGTGAGCTGCATTCTGTTTGGTTATGTTGGAATGATAAGAAAATCTGTATTTAAAAACCATATTTAACTTTTTGAGAGCAGAGGGTTTATCTACCTTAGGTGTGAGTTCAAGGCTCCTATTCCTAACACCCCAGGCCCCAGAAACTTGACAGAACAGCAGTGAGTGGGAGCCCAGAGAAGACTTAGCCATCAGTAGGTAGACAGGGTCCAGGCTCTTTCCACGAAGGTTCTGTACTTGAATATAGGGAGCATGTGTTTACCTGGCCAAAATTGCTGAGCATCTGTACCATGACGGCAAGTCAGTCCCATGAACATCTCACATGGTCAAGTTACGAAGAGTCTAGAACCTAGCATGAACCTGCCTCAAATCACTTGTGACTGGAGGCAAGTCATCTACCCATCTGGCCTAAGTCTCTCTGCTATGCAAGGAAGGTGTGGGAACCTGATGATCTTTAAGACATTTCTTGGTCCAGCCTAGCATTCTGTTATTTTTTGTGCACCTCTGTTTTCCAAGGAAGATTTAGTGGGCTGGACATGTGTCCAGAAGAGACATCATCTTATATTAATAAAGAGACATCATTTTATATTTTGCATGTCCATCTCAGCTTTGCCAGTATCTCAAAGGTCAGAGTAATGGCAGTAATTCATAGTAATAATAATGGTCATCACAGCATGATCTGTACTATAATTATGAATATAATAATGTTCACAAAATGATGGCTGAAAAGAGCGAGACTGTGCTGCAGGAACAAACTGGAAACTTTTCAATAACTTATCTGACATTCTGTTCTTATCAGAATAGGAGAACTTTTTTGAAAATCACAGAAATCCATAGCTAAAACAAGGTATTATGTAGCTATGCAGAGGAGTGCAGAAGCTGTGATCATCTTGCCAGCAGGTCAGAATTCTCTGTCTGCAGTAGCTGACATTAAGTAAAAACATTAACTCCATGGCTGGCCTGTTCTGAAACTGGAAAGCAAGGCTTTCAGCCTGTGAGGAGCACAGGATCCCAGAAGTTAAAGACTTGGTCAGAGCCACATAGCTCTTAAATGGCAGAGTCAATACAGAAACTCCAAACTGTGGAGGAAGAACTTCTTTCCTTCGCCCACTCCTATACTGTTTCTCGTTTAGCCTTTAAGTGAACATTCTCACTGAACCCTTTTGCGCTCTGTCAAACTCAGCAGCCAACCCTATTAGACCCGTGCTGTACCATCTTCTGAGATTATATTGCTGTCCCATTAGTTTCTTGGAGGCTCGGTTGTTTGGAACTGTAACTACAGAGTCAGGTCTTCCTTCAGTCAAGTTCCCTGTCTAGTGATCAGGTATATTCATACGCCTTATCCCTTGCTCCTGGCCTTGTACAATGTGGGCAGAGTGCCACGGTTCCTGAGGCCAGGGAATAGAAGACCAAAAGTTACTCACATTGACAGATTCTTTGCCATTAAACTTGACTCGGATCTTTGGCTCCTGAATGACATCCAAGTTGAAGCCTGTGACAGTTAGCGGTGTGTGGCCACTGGGAACAAGCGGAAGCTAGATTAAGTAAAACCCCTTAAATTTGGTACAGTGAGCTTCAACCATCGGAATACCTGATATGAGCCACGCTTGGGCTGTAGGGCCTTTGCAACCTCTTCTCCCTCTGGGCAAGTCCTGTTAACCTCACCTCCCTCCAGATACACTCCACCAACCTCACTGTCTTTCAGAGGATGTGTCCCGCCAACCTCATATCCCTCCAGATGTACTTCACCAATCTCACGCACCTAGTGATGCTCCACTCTGGCTCAATGCGTTGGACCCGAGGGTCATCTATGTATTCAAACTGCAGACTGCTATCTATCCGGGCTCTGTCAACACTCACAGAGACAGGGACTGCTCCCAGTCCATTGGAGGATGGGGGTGAAACACAGAAAATCTCATTCATTGACCTCCTGATGGGGAAACAGAGAAGAGTTAAGAAAAAAGAGATGGGCATGAGCTATCTTGAAGGGCATGTTCCTTATCCCATGTGTGGCCTATGACACAGTATGCTGTTTTCTTATTTTCTGTGCTAAAGAAATACCCTTCACTCATGTCCATCAGTACCTTCCTTTTACCTTAGCTAGATTAGGAAGAGAGCACAGTAGAAGGGATACATAAAGAACATGGGCAGAAACTGGGCAGAAACAAGGCTCTACAGGATTTTGGAGAACTCCTTTTTCTGGATTTTTCTAGAATCTAGACTCTAGTCAGGTTGTCAATACATAGTCACATAATACTGGCCCCCTATTGTGATTAACATGTGGGGCTTTCTCTTGTGGAGTTAATAGTGAAAAACTCTCAGGTGGTCAACATTGGGCAAACTGGGGCCTCACCCATAGATTCCTTCAGAATTTTCCTGGAGTCTGCATCTTTATGGTTCATGGGCTGACAATATTAGATTTGTTTTTTCGTTTGTTTGTTTTAATGCTCAGGAGATCATCCTGAGGACAAATTTGTCCTTAACTTGCTGAGAACATGTGACTTCCATAAGTCCCAAGTCCCTACAGTGAAACTCAGCCTGGGAAGCTACTGGGATCTTTCCTCATCTCTTCTGATAGCCCTTCCTTCCAGTTCCCTACAGATGTTACCAACTCCTCTGATCTATGGGACATAAACTGATAAGTGGCATACATTTCTAACAATGGCTGGTATGGGCCATTGTTTGGGCCAAGGAAAGGACCAATGACAAGGAGGCAATAGGCATGCCAAGGCAACAACAACACATCATCCTTCAAGTTTAACTTACCCATAGAATTCGCAAGTCTGATTGCCCAAGTACACTGCCACGCTGCTCCCAGCACCAAGGTAATGGCCTGTGATGGTCACCTTGGTACCTCCTGACTCTGGTCCCCGGATGGGGCTGAGTGACAGCACAGAAGGGTTCTTTGAAAAGAAGAGAAACATTCACAGCTTAGGTCCAAGGCTAGACCTAACAGTAAGAGGGATAATCATCATGCTGGGAGCTAAGGTACTTTTCCTGCCCTTTGAGTTCCAAACATCACTGCTTTGTTTGGAGGTCTGTCCAGGGAAGGTGAAGGGCTGCCATATATTGGGATTAATTAACTCCCTGGGGAGTCCTGTACTCATAACACTGAAGGGGAAGCTGACATGACACTAATTTATCAATTAGTTGGAAAATTGAAAACAGTTTGAAAATGCTGCTTAATATAGAGCCTGTCCTGATTTCTTTGGCACAAAATCAATAGGACTGAGTAAAATGTTCTTGCTTAAGTTTGGCAGCTGATAGACTGTAGCCTCTATGAATGATCCATATATATGTCCTCTTGTCCTGCCCTAAGCACTGAGGACTTCTGGTACCATCAGTAAATGTTAAACATGGCCATTCTGACCCTTACTGGTGAATGAGACTATCACTTGCACACTCACTAGTTCATTAAGCTACAGCTTAAAAAAAGTTTCTAGCCTATTACACACCAACGAGTTGACCTAAACCAGAAAGAATTGCTTCTGCCTAGTGGGCAGTGGCATGGAAAAGGTTTTTTGTTTGTTTGTTTGTTTATGTTTTTGTTATCTTGTTAGATAGCTCAGGCTGGCCTTGACTTTGAGTGAGACCCTCCTGTCTTCACCTCCTGAGGGCACAGGGCACCACAAAGAGCTTGGGAAGTGAATTTAACATAGTGAGTAGATTCTACTCTGAACCAGCTCCTCACTATCCATGACCCTGAGGTGGGTCATGGGTTATTCTGAATTTCAGTTTGCTCCCTTGTCCATTGAGGAAGGTAAGGTGGGCCCTACGGCCCTTCCCAGTTCTGATATTTACAACTCTTCTCCCTATCTTTTCTCTTTGCTCCCCGCCCTCCCCTGGGAAGGAAATGAGGTACAGTGGCTACAGACAGGCCATTCTGAGAGAGAAATGTACAAGGGAAAAGATAGCAATGCCAAAATGAGAACATGGGCCTAGAAACTCTAGACAAGGTAGTAAAACACTTTTAGGGGAAGAGAATTTTGTGGCTTAATGATTTTTCAACACTCTTAGCAAGGCTGATTTGACCCAATTTGCTGTCCTTAACACTTTGTAATGAAGCACTCAACGTGGAGAGGCTGCTAAGTTTTAGAAAAGGAACTTAAGGGTCCCAACGCAATGTATTGATTCAGGATGAACTGAACCTAGGTAGACTCCAGGGCTTCAGAAACAATTTATTGATTTGGCATGAGTTTAGTGCCAGCCTCACAGGAAGACTTGGTACCAAAACTGCCTCTTGTTTGAGCACAATGAAATGTCTTTGGTCGAGGTGCATATGTATGTGTAACCATACTGACACATAGAACTGTCAGCTTTTATGTTCCCTCTCCTGGTCTTGAGCACAGAGGTATGTCTCTGCCAGATTACAGTGACTCTTCTAACTCTTCCCTTAAAATATCTCATTAAAACCAAAGCATATGAATAAATATAAATTAGTTAATTAGTGTATCCTCATTAGGCTGAAATTAGACAACAATGTCACACTGGAGGAACAAAAGGGAACCCAGTCTTCTTCCATCTAGAATCCTTTTTCTAAGAAAGCCCCATTTAGAACTCTGAACTATGGTTCTCTGGGACTCTGGGACTCCAAAGTCTCTGGTTTTTCATTGGTTTGCTTAAAGTCACATGTGACTATTTAACTCCAGAAAGACAGGCTTCTAAGCAGGGAGGCCAAAAATTCCCTTTTATTGGTTGCCACGATCTGCCTGGCTGGGAGGGGCATATGAGATTTTTCTAGAAGTCTGGAGCAAATGTGTGTCCTTGTTGGCTCTGTGGTCAGCCTTGGTCCTAGTACTTACCACGAAAGTATACTGCTGGTGGGAATTTGTCATGAACTCTTTGTTGCATTCCCCAATGCACAGGCGTACAGGCCCAGATGTAGCACCCATAGGGGCATGGCCCATCTCACAGACGATCCTGAGAAGACAGCACACCTTCCAGTGAAAGGCTTGACAAGGCCGCAATCGCTACTCATTTGCTCAGCAGTCAGCAAGTGACCCTTGTCAAAGCGGTGATCATTGTCTTGCTATAGGGCTAGACCACGGTTCAGTTTAGTACCCATGTGACCATTGGTATAGTTCTGGCTGCCTGGGCTTCATCTCATCTGCACAGTGAGAGGTTAAATGTGATTATATATAAAAAGCTGTGGGTGCTTCTGATATACCATGTAGCTTAATTCTACTACCATTCCCGTGAGCATCTAGTGCAGGGTCTCACCATGGATCATTTCTAGGATTGGTGGAATAAATGATGGAGGGGCAGTACTTAGTTGGTGTTTTCTGCTATGCAGCAAGCCAATAATACAGCAGCTCTCCCTAAGAACACAAGTGAGTGATTATTTGTCACACAGGCTGATTCGGCTGTAGTCTCTTTCCTGCAGTGAGTTTTCAATGGGGCTAGATAATCTGGTGAGATAATGTGAGCAGCCAAACAGCATCTCCCAGCACAATGGCAGAAGTGCAGGCCCCTGGAAGTAGGTAAAACGGTGGTGGTAGCTGAGTTCATTAGGTGCCAAGTGACACTTAATCAAGGCTGAACATACTTAGTGGGTGACATGGCCTTGGTTAGAAGTCACATCTCACACTGGCAAGTGGGCTGGAGGAAGATGCTCTGTGCTTTCTCTGCAGGCCAGATCAATACCCGCTGGTGATTTCCCTGGCTCCTGAGATAAGTTACAGAACATTTAAACACTGGCCTCTTAAGTCACAATGCCTTACAGAAAGGGTGGGTTGCAGGGGATGGGTAGGATTGAGGAAATTAGACTGGGGGGGGTCCTTGCCTGGAATACTGGGTCTGGGGTAGGCAGGAGAGGGTCCTACTAGTCTCAGCAAATAAGGGGCCAGGAAAGGAGGAAAGAAAGCCTCTTCTTGCCTCCTGACACCATTTCAGATTGCAAGAGCAGTGTCTGTGCTAAGCTTGCTTAGTGGGGAGTCAGGAAAGCAAATTCTCTCCTCATTAATCTCCTGTATTATCCTGGCACAGTGGGAAGACCTGTTGTTTAACAGAGCAATGCTTATCTGAATAGTTTCTCTAGGAAAGAAGGTAAACTAAACATTGACTTTGTTTCAATGTAATAAAACTTGCATGAAACGGATATCACACACACACACACACACACACACACACACCATGCCACTGGTCTCCATCTCCTCCATAACAGTCAATCCTCAATAAGTACTTTGACTCCTGGTAAATATTTACTTAGTAATATTAAATATTAAACAATAACTTAGTACAATAACCATCTTACTACATTTAGCACATAAGATGTAACAAGAAAGCACTTCATGGAAGAATGTTCTCCCTTTACTATCTATGAATAAATAAATTCATTATGAACACACATAAGCATGACAGTAACAATCAATTAGTGTTTAGCATGTTGTCCTCTAAAGCCCATTAGGAAGCATCTGAGAAGCTTAATCTAAGGTGCTGTGTTTGTTAATTTTCATGCTGCTACTTGCTTGGAGTAACAACTCAAACTGGTTTTTTTTTGTGCTGGACCTTGCTTTTGTTTTGGGGCCCCTGACTTTCTACAGTCACCCTTGGACCCCTGAAAGAACTCTGAAGAGTCAGCTAATTCTGGAGCACAGTGAATGTGGGGACTGGGAAGCAGATGAGCCTTTCCATTTCTTCTGATCAAGGGCTGGCTCTTTCCTCATTCATGGCCCATGTACACTCTGTGGGAGAGATCCAGCACAGGAAGAAAATTACTGTGGAAAAAGGAGGTTGGAGGACATGTGAAAGTTACAGGAAAGACTGAACTCTTGGGCCTGTTTCAGAAAAAGGTCTAGCCTGCCCCATTTAACTGTTCATGGAAGGCTTAGGAATGGGCTGGGCTTAAGAATGTCTTTCTAGGTTCTGAACATTTTCTTCCTTGGGGTTCATGTTCTAAAAGCTAAGCTTTATGCGTGGAGCACCAGGGAGAAGAGTAACAGAAGAGACTGGGCCAACCCTAGTGTCTGGACTGAGTACCTTCAGCTGGCTTTGAATGCCAGGCTTGAATGGGCCTGAGACATGGTGTCCTCATGTAGCAGCTGAGCTCTGTCTCACCTGCAGTGTGACTAGGGAGGGGGTTGAGGTCAGCAGTAGGCTATGAACAAGGGTCTGCATGGCCATGTCTGAGAAGCCAGACTGGAGTTTTCAGGAAATCAAGCAGCATTGTGAATGGAATGGAACTGTCTCCATCTTTCCCTTTCACTTGTGAGCCCTTTACGGCAGGGTGTGGAGGATGTGTGGGTTCATAGTATGCCTGTCCTAGCTCAGGGAGATGAGCTACAGAGGAAGTAAGGATGCTGCAGAAATGAAAGGGATATAGAGAAGAATAAGGACCATACCACAGTAGAATATATAACTTAATGACAAGAGCTAAAGCTGCTGACAGTAGAGGCAGCCCACAAGATGGAACCCCATGACACATCAATCTTGTGCTCCAGGAAGGGTCTTATTATTTCAGACTTAAAGGCAACCAAGACTCAGGGATGCTACATGGCTTATTTAGGGTCACATTCCAGCAAGTGGAGGAGTCCTAACTGAAAGATAGGTGAGCCTCAATCTGAAGTTTGTGCCTTTGATCACTCCATTTTGTGGACACTGGCCTATGTATGTATGTATGTATGTATGTATCTATCTATCATCTATCTATCTATGTATCTATGTATGTATCTATCCATCTATCATCTATCTATCTATCCATCCATCCATCCATCCATCCATCCATCNCTATCTATCTATCTATCTATCTATCTATCTATCTATCTATCTATCTATCTAGGACAAAGTCTCACTACATTTTCCAGGCTGGTCTCAAGTTTCTGGATTTAAGCAGTACTCTTGCTTCAGCTTCCTGAGTAGCTGGATCTACAGATATGTGTCATCACACTTGTCTCAGATGCTGGATTTAATAGAACGCTCTGGATACTTTAAGGGAGGGACAGCACAGGCATTGTGGTAGTGACTGAAGATTTTGGCAAATATAGGAGACAACCCCACTCATTCCCTAAGGCTCTGAGAGTTCGTCACTTGATGTCTCTTCTTCTTGGCTGTGGACCACTACAGGCAGTAGGTTATATATTACTGTCTCCCCAGGCCTCATTTATATTATCCGGTTTAATTTCTGGGAGGCTACCCAATTTACATGTCCTCTGTGTTCCTGGTTGCTCCTACGTTCCCTAGGTATTATTAGGAGGCTATGACTTGCAATGATAAAATTTTACCCATATAAAGTAAGTTCGGTCAAACAACTGTCCAGTTTCCATTTGAAGATTTGACTATTAATTGACAGAAGTCTTCTGGAACCATATTAGTGCCACCAATAAATTTCCTAGTTGGGGGCGGGTGAATGTTGCAGATTCTATGGGTCAGATTGCTCTTGCCTCCTGAGGACCACTTGGGGGGATTGTACACATCAGCTGTTCCTGTTTTACAGATGGACCATTTGAGGATCAGGGAGCAAATTGACTTGCCCAGTTCTATTCAGTTCATCAGCAACTGAAATATAGCTTGCCCCCCGCCCCCAGGCTCCTGGCACCAGCTCAGTTTTCTTATTATCCCTATACCACACCATCTCATACAGACATGGTGGCTCATTTCCTGAATGGGAAGCACAGAGATCCAGTACCCATACAGAGGTGTCTGAGTTCACAGATAGAGCAGATGAGACGGAGGTCAGATGAGAGAGCAAGCCCTAGCCTCTGGAGATGCTGAGTTGAAATCTGAACCTGCATTCCACTGCCCACAAAATGTCCTGTGGCTAAATCATCTTGCCCTCCACAGACATGTGGGGTGTTGATTGCAGGACTAATCAGGGCCTTTAAACCAATATTAACCTAATTGTGGAATGATAGATAGCAGACACAAGCATATGGTGAATCATTTCCGCACCCGCTAACCCAGCTTGTGCCCGGGATTCTGTACTGAGCCCAGTTAGCCAAATTCATCTCTTGCAGACATCTGTAATGATTGCACCTGCTGCTCACTGCCTAGGATGGAGGCTTAATAATGCTAACCAAACTCTGGAACCTTAGGAGTGGTAACGAGTCTGGCACAGCTAGAAGCCAGGCTGTGACCAGTGAGGCTTGGGGTGGTTGGGTGTTGTTCACTGCTTTCTGCCTATTCTGTGGCTGAAACAAGGAAAGGACAGCTTTCAAGGGCCACCATTGACCTCACCATGCCTGGAATGACTGAGTCCCCAAGGTTTTTTCACAACCAGTTCATTCTGGGTACTTTTCCCCCACTGTCCTAGGTCAAGAATTATACTTGATTTCATAAACAGAACTAAAATTTCTGGTAGTCCATTAGATGAAGGTTAAAGACTAAATGGCTTGCTGAAGTCTCAGGGCTGGCTAGCAGAGGAGCCAATGTCAAAACGGTTTAATTCAAGTTTTGGGAAAGTTTTGGGTACAGCTGCCTCACAATTTACAGTCCTCACCCTAAAGTCTGAGTCTTCCAGCAAGAAGACCCCCAAGTGAGACCATGGCAGTATCTTGGGGTCTAGGTAGATTTGGGGTGCCTGGTGCAGTTTGGCAGGGCACAGAACTCTAGACCATGTGACCATGAGGCTTCCTGCAGATAGTCCTGGTTCCCAAAGTGTTTACATTCTAATGTGGTTCCACAGACATACTTATGCCTTCCTGATGGCTTTTCTATAGGCCTAGCCACCGCTCCCTCAAAGTTCATTCCTTATTAGATAAGGTTGTCAATGAAGAATCAGAGATCTAGAGAATCTAGAGAATCAGAGGGATCAGGCCAGCTCTATTTCCTCCTCACCTGTGGAGTTCTTACACAGCCCCAAGAGTCTGGGAATTTACTCCTTCTGCCATTGACTCTTCTCTTTGTTATGCTAGATTCTAATCAAGGCCCTTTGAGGTTCAGAGCCATGGGTCAAGGAGCATCCAGGCCTCTCTTGCCCAAGAGGAGATGTGGCCCATGGTTGCTGTGTCAGGGAAACAGGCCTGAACTAGGAGTTGGGAGATTTAGGGTTGGATTCTCCCATAGCGTTTACTGCCCAAGGGACTGGAGAAAAATCATTTCATGTTTTTTTTTGCTCTTGTCAACTTTTACAGTAGTTTACATGCTAGAGGTTAGAATAATTTAAAAAAGAGAGAGGGGGAGAGATAGTGAATGGGAAAGGGTCCTGTAAACTAAAAATTGCTGACAGAAAATAAAGTGATGTCGTTTTTATGGCTGCCATTGAGAAGTGACTCTCAGAGAAGCCTGAGGCTGCAGAGGAGCAGGGTAGGGGAGAAAAGCCTGAGTTCAAGTCAAGCCCGTCTCTGCTCTCAAAACACACAGAGCTGCACACTCACTGGATGAAGGAGACCTTGACCTAATGTCACATGACAAACCATGAAGAAGGATCTAGTGGCTCACTTCCCTTGTTAACCCTTCTCTCTCACCCCCAGATTCTGGCCTACTTCCTGCCCACCAACTCACAGACTGTAGTATCCAGTGCCTAGGGAACACCCCACATTGGAACATATGTCACTCCTGAGCTCGCCCGCCTGCCCGCCACTACATGCCTATTTTCTAATTTCCAGATGACATTTCCCTTAGTGAAATAAATGAATCTGCTCCAGTGGAGGCCCTCTTCAGATTAAGCTGCTGTCAGAGCCCCATGCACGAAACAAATTGTTGCCCACAGCCTACCTTGTAGGATGCATTTCAATGGGGTTAGGCTAGGAGGAGGGGCCAAGAGGTCCCAGAGGGGCTTTCACCATTCATGCCAGCAGGCAGGCAAAGACTAAATGAGGGGCAGCATGGGCACCTGGCACCCTGATGCCTGAGGAGACTAGGTACAGGGAAGCAACTGGAACAAGGCCCTCTGAGAGCAGAACCACGCTGGAAAGACCTCTTGGGGCATTTTCCACAGGAGGAAGTGATATGAAAGGTCCTTGGGGAAGCCCCAGAGAAGGAAGTACAGAGACTCTCCACTCTGAAGCTCACATGGACAAAGACCAGCAAGGTGGACTCACTGCTCAGCGATGATGTATTCCCCTGGCAGGGGTGTGCAGGGCACTCCAGCCACCTGCACATGATGAGCGATCTCAGAGAAGTCCAAGCCCAGGTTCACTCCATGGATGGTCACACGAGTCCCTCCTTCAGGTGGTCCTGATACTGTCAAAATCTGTAGGAGGGAGGAGGGGTTAGCCACTGACTGAATCATCCACAGGAATAGAAAAAGGTTCCTTTTCTTCCCTAAGAGCAGGGTGCTTAGGAACTATGATGAAACTCCTAGGATATGAGTGTCTTCTTTTCAGCTTGTGCAGAATATTGATAACTTCTGTTTTACACTACTTCCTTGGATCATTCACCCATCTATCCATCCACCCACCCATGCACCCATTCATCCATCCATTAAAACAACAACAACAACAAGAGAAAGTTCTGAACTCTCATAAGAACATCCCTGATTTATGTCCATCTCTGTTTCACTAGCTGATCAAGCTACATAATCTCTGCGAACTTCAGCTCTTTTTCTGCTCTTTTTCAGCTTTAGTGGGCATGGAAAACCCAAACAGCATTAGTTCTTGAAGTTTTGTGTGCACTAGGAGGCTTTGCAACTATGAGACTGTTGTTATTGCTACTTCTGTGCTAGACCCTGAAGGATACAGTGGTGAACACAGTGCAGATTTGTCCTCAGGGAACTTATAGTCAGGAAGGAAATGATAACAAAGACTAATAAATAGTTCTAGTCTGGGGTCTGCAGTGGGCAGACAGATACAGGGAAAGCAGTGGGCACTTGGAGCAGGTGGGAACTGGATGGCTGAGGAGAACATCACAGATTCAGAGTGCTTACCATAGTTTCTCTCAATACATGTTAGAGCCAAGAAGTGACTTTAGATTTTACAAACTTTTACTGGCTTCCTGCTAGCAAGGATCATTTATTTATTTATTTGTTTGTTTGTTTGTTTGTTTGTTCATTCGTTCATTCGTTCATTCATTCATTCATTCACTCTTTAATTTCAGTTGCCAAATGATGATTTATCTCATTTTGCTTTAACCCAAAAAGAGAGGAGTGGCAGAATCAGAACAGCAAAGTATACACTTCTCTGGAATCTAGTAAATCCAATTGAATATGTTCATACTTTGAAGTCTGCAGTTACCTGAAGTGGGAAGTGATTAGCTAATCATGATCCTGAGTGAACTCAGTTCCAAGGGACAGAGGAATTCATAATTGCCAACCTTGGGGTAGAGGTAGGAGTGTCTCAGAGTATCTTATTCTAAGATTGTCATTTTATAGAGAAATAATGAGTGCTAGAGATGTTAGATGGATCCAAAATCTCAGGCAACTTGTGCACAGCAATAAAAAGGTGGCTGTTTCCACCGCATTATAAGAAAGGCAAGACGTGATTGAGACCAATAGTCCACTACGACCCCAGGATGGTGCTCCTGGGCAGAGATACACTGCCTTTGTGTTCTTGGACAATGAACAGGTTCCTCCCTAAGACTGTACATGCTGGTTGTCTTAGCTGAGATTTTTATTGCTGTGATGAAACACCATGACCAAAAGCAAGTTGGGGAGGAAAGGGTTTATTTTGATCACAGTTCTACATCATTAAAAACAGTGAGGGTAGGAACTCAAACAGGACAGGAACCTGGAGGCAGGAGCTGACGCAGAGGCCATGGAGCAGAGCTGCTTACTGGCTTGTTCTTCATGGCTTGCTTAGCCTACTTTCTCATAGAACTTAAGACTACCAGCCATAATGGACTGGACCCTCCCCTATCAACCACTAATTAAGAAAATGCCTTATAGGCTTGCCTACAACACAGTCTTACAGGGGTATTTTCTCAGTTGAGGCTCTCTCTTTTCAGATGACTTTAGCTTATATCAAGTTGACATAAAATCATCCAGCACAATTGACTTCTGTTAGGACTGGAACAGCAGTCATTATGGGTGATGATGTGGGATGCCCTTCTGTATGCTGTGAATATATTTTATTACCATTTGTTAATAAAGAAGCTGATTTGGCCGGGCAGTTTTGGCACATGCCTTTAATCCCAGCACTCGGGAGAGAGAGAGAGAGACAGGTGGATCTTTGTGAGTTCGAGGCCAGCCTGGTCTATACAGTGAGTTCCAGAACAGGAGGGCTGTTACACAGAGAAACTCTGTCTTGAAGGAAAAAAAAGCTGATTTGGACCATAGTCAGGCAGAATATAGCTAGGCAATCCAAGCAGAGAGATAGGGAATAAAAGGGTGGAGTCAGGGAGATGCCAGCAGACACTGGAGAAGCAAGACATGAGGCAACACAACAGCCACATGGTAAAATATAGAATAATAGAAATGAGTTAATTTAACTTGTAAGAGCTAGTTAATAATAAGCCTGAGCTAATAGACCAAACAGTTATAATTAATATTAAGCCTCAGTGTGGTTATTCAGGAACTGGTGGGCAGGAGAGAAACCTCCAGTTACAGGGTGAGTCTAGGTGGAAAAAGCAATCCTCCTCTGGTGATGGAGATACCGAGTCCTGTCACCCTTTCAGACATGGACCCCATGGCCTAGCCAGCAAGTGAGAGATGAAGTGTGGGGTGGGGATAGCTCTCACTACCTCATTACTGGTGGCATGCTGATCAGACTTTGCTTTAGTGTTGTAAAGTGCCAAGCTAGAACTGATTGAGTCTGCTGACTTCCCTTCCATTTCTATGGGCCTTCAATGGTACTGCTTCCTGAATCTTGCCTGCAAGGCCCTGAGAACACTGTTCTGGGGACTGATTTCACTCACTGTCATCTTGTCTGTGACTCTGAATCCCTTTTCTTGGAATAAAATATTCCACCTTATAAATAAAACTAAACACATGGAGTACATCATGGGAGAAATCACCAAGGAAACTCATGGGCATATCCATGCGTTGGGGGAGGTAAAAGAAGGAAGGACAGTGTGGAGGGGAAAAGGCTTGCAGGAGGAGGAGCCTCTGTGGTTCTTCCATCCCTGGAAATGAAAATGTTCAAGAACAGTGTGCTTTGCATATTCTGCTTGGCCCTGGCACTGTTTTTCAGAGGCCAAGGATCCTGCCTTGGGAGACAGACCCTTGTCATGAGAGACGGGGGAAGGAGCTGATTCTACCTTTGCAGTAGAGCATCAGTAGGAGAACACACACTTTTAGCTCCTTGTTCTGTTGGACCCATTTGGATTGGGTTTCCCGGTGTTCCACCCACCTCCACCCCAACCCCAGCACCTGCATGGCAGGAATCCACCTACTTAACGGGTTGGACAGAACCGTGCTGGTCGTTTCCTTTCCTTGGTTCCTTTCCTCCCACTTTTATTTTCTTTAAAAAAAAACCACAAACATATACCCTTTTGCTCACTGCAGTTAATTACAACCTTTCAGAGAAAAAAACTCATGAAATGAAATCTTTCTGGAAAGCCTAAAAATACTCTCGTCTTGCAGGTAGCATATGCATGCTCTGCCTCGGGAAGGTTTCACAATGCAGCTCCCCTGTTGTTCAGCAGCGACAGCAGCTTCTTCCGACACGAGCGTTAGACACAGGTACAGGTACTGGGCTGCAGGGTCAGTCTGTAAGCACAGAGCTGCTCAGAAGCGTAAATCAGCATAGAGAAGACGTTTGGGTAAATTATAAGCAAGTGTTGTAATCTTGGCATGAAGGTATATGTCAAAGATATGTGTGAGTCAAGCTATTTGCTGCTGGTGTACAAATTGGAACCTTCCCTGATTATCAGACCAGATCCCAGGCTTGGGAAATGCCGAGGAAACTGGGTCTTCGGGAGAGTATTATTTTAAGCTTTTTTTTTTAAGTAACTTTTTTTTCATTTATTTACATACCGACCAGTTTTCCTTCCTTCTCTGCTTCGGTCCCTCCCCTTTCCCACCTACCCCCTCCCCATCCACTCTGCCTCCATCTCCATTCAGAAAGGAACTGGCCTCTGGTTTTTGCACAAAGCATGGTGCCTCAAATTGAGGCAGGGCAGAGCTCCTCCCCAGGAAATCTCATGAACTTGAGGCCAGGTAATCTAGCATGAGAAACAGGTTACCAAAAGCAAGTTAAGCACCAGGGAGAGGTCCTGCTCTCACTGTTAGAAGCCTTACTAAGAGATCAAGTTATACTCACATTGCCACACACATGCAGAGGGCCTAGGTCCATCCCATTCAGGCTCTCTGACTGTAGATAACAAGGAGGTCCCAAAGAGGGATGCATGGATTTCCCAGGGAAGGGGAAGTAGAAAAGATCTCCTGGATGAACTGGGGGTGGGAATTGGGGGGATGGAGGGATATAAACTAGAGGGAGTGGCCTGGGTGGGCTGAGAGCCTTTTTTATGGACTATCTCTTATATTGTCATCACTCAGAATATGTGGCCCAATAGTTCACAGTAAAGAACAGCTAAGCAGTACCCAGTCTTGAGTTTAAAGAAATACATAGATTACAGTTTTGATTAAAACAAAAATTACTTGGAAAAGTTTGGATTTCCAAAATATAGATGAGTATCTGTGATCATCTGACTTGCAGAAGGATTCCCAAGGCCCCACTACTGATGACTTCCAAATCTCTGTTGTCAGTTCATACCTTTCTCCTGAGTTTCATAGCCATATATCCAATTGCTACAGGACATCTCCACTTCTACCTGAATGTCTGCCAGGTGCCTCAAGTTTCACAATGTCTAAAAATGAACTCTTAATTTTTCTTCCTTCTACCAAGGCCCAATTATCCTCCCAGATTTTCTTTCAAGGTAAATGGGATCACTAAGCTCCTGGCTAGAAATTTTGCAAGTGTCTTCGATAGTTACTTTTCCTTCATCTGTCGTATATAATTAATAAGGTCAAGGTCCTTTCAGTTCTCGCTTAAATAGGCTTCATTATCTCACTCGCTCTGACCAAAAGGTTATCCATGTTCCTCCATGGAGGTCTCACAGCTGCCAAGGGTTTTAGACACTTTATTGAGGCAAAGTTCCCCTAGATTTTGGTCTCCCTTATCCCTTCAGCTGTATCTTCCATTCTGTCATATGCCCTCTGTGTCCTACCAGAGATTAGTGGTTCCTATACTAGGTGCACTTTAAAAAAATCTCTGTGTCATGGCTGGAGAGAGGGCTCAGCTGATCACGCACTTGTTGCTTTTGCAGAGGCCAAAGTTTGATTCCCTTTACTCACAATGGGTGGCATACAATTTCTTGTAACTTAACTGGAGCTCCAAAGGACTTGACATCCTCTTATGGCTTCTGTAGGTTTCTTTATGCACACGTACGTGTGCACGTGCACACCCCCCCAACACACACACACACACATACACACAAAAAATCCCCTTAAAGATGCTCTGTGTCTTTCAGTGCATTTGCTTTGCCTCAGTTCAAAAGTTAGAGAGGCCCAGGTTGGCAGTCTGTGCTTAGAACAAAGCAAAAGAGGAAAGCACCCCATAGAAACCCATCTATCCAACAAAGAGGACCCTAAGAGAAACATACATGGATCTAATTTACATGGGAAGTAGAAAAAGACAAGATCTTCTGAGTAAATTGGGATCATGGGGGATCATGGGAGAAGGCAGAAGGGGAAAGGAGAGGAAGGGAGGGGAGCAGAGAAAAATATATAGCTCAATAAAAACAATTTAAAAAGAAAAAACAAAGAAACCGGTCTATCAGAATCTTTTCAGATATCTGAGAAGAGTACAAGGCCATGATATCTATATGGTGCTCTGAGTCACAATAATCTGGCATGCACATGGTTATTCCTTCCCAGAACCAACTGTGCAGGGTACAGGAAAAAAGCCTGGTGGGAAAGATCTGGTGTTCAGAGAAAGAAAGAATAATACCCCTCTGGGACAACATTTCAAACTAGGCAGCTGGTAAATTCCCAGGTTCCTCCCCAGTGAGACTCTGTCCTCAGGGTTGTTTTTAGAAGTAGCATGAAATTTCAGGATGCCAAGGACATTATTATGCCTCGATGCTAGGTAGGTAGTTTTATGTATGGGTTTATAGAGGCAAACTGCCTAAGTGTCCAGTTACTGCCTGCAAAAGCCCAGGAAAGGCCTTCCTGATCAAAAGGAGCAGTGTGGCTTCAGGGGAAGGTAAGAGGGTGGTCAGAGGGCAGTAGAGTAATACTGAAGCCTCCACTGACACAGAATAAACTCAGACATGGCTGGGGTGTTGGACATATTTGCCTATCTTGACTTCCGGTTTCAGATGGCCTGTGTACTTCCGACTACTCTGGGGTAAGGAAGTGAGACCTTCTGGTACCCAGGGAGTATCTGTAGCAATAAGAGATCAGGTAGCCTCTGGTGTCTAGCAGACCTGAGGTTTGGAAAGCAACTCTGATACTCCTGAGCTATGTGACCATGAACATACTCATTTGAAGAAAAATGATAATCTTGCTGGCTTCAAAGGGAGGATGCCAGGATTAAGTTAGCTAATATTTGGAAGGCTCCAGCATGTTAGTTCAGAGAGCAGGGCATAATAATGTATAATTCCCACCTCTGTGCTTCCCTACACACAGGACTTGCAGATGAGAAGAGCATTGCATACAGGGAGAAGCTAAGAGATGGTATAAATTTTCCTGTTGATCTGGAAGGAGAACTTGTGAATCAAGGAGTCCATGACAGATGCTGAGTGGCCAGGTAGGAGAATACACTGGAACTTTCTGGCAGGATAAGCTTAGCCAGGAAGTGGTGGTGCGGAGGACAGGACCTTGGGGACCACCTCAAAGACCATGGCCAGGCAGGATTTTCACTGCCCATTTCACCAATGACAAATGGTGAATCTTGGGGCAGAGACGAGTGTGCTTTTCTTAGGAACCTAATATTTAGCATACCGCCTAGCTCAGACCAACCATCAACAGATATCCCCAGTTCCCGTTAAAAAAGAAATGCTGGTCTGTATCAAATTCTAGAACAAATTGTGTTCTTTAACTGTGACTGGAAGAAGGGGGTGCCGAAGTGTTGCTTGGGAGTGGTCTAGTGTATTCATGCAACCACTCAGAACACCTTCCTATAATCCTCTTATTTTAATTTAGTCCAATTTCTAATTTGGTTCTCCATGGAATGGAGAACTGAGTAGATACCTCCTCATCAAATATCTTTCAGAGACGGAAGACAGACATTACACTCCCTGGCCTTTGCCTCTGGAATGCTGTCTGCAACTCCTCTGAAGAGTTTTGGAACCTTTTGCACAGGGAGTGGGAGGTGGATTCTTTGCTCTGGATCCTGGTGTTTCTGTCATTCTCTGGGGCAGAGTGACCCATACCAGGCTGAGGATTGAGTGAGTGCCTACATAATCAATGTGCAGGCAGGAGGGCCTGTGATTACATCATTTCTCTGCTTGTCATACACACCATGCATGAGACTTGTTGTGGGCAGTATCTAACAGAAGGTAAGTAAACCTTAGGCATCTTTCCTATGCCTTGTGTTGTTTTTCTCCTTGCAGTTTCTTTCCCCATTTAGAGAACTTTTGTTATGGGGTTCTCTCCATCCTAAAGAACTCTGTGTGTGTGTGTGTGTGTGTGTGTGTGTGTGTGTGTGTGTTTTCTTTTTGTCAGGCTCTCACTGATGTAACTCAGGCTGTCTTTGAACCTGTTGGAGATACTCCTGCCTCAGACTCCTGAGCACTAGTATCACAGGCGGGTGCCACCAAATTTACTCTATATTTGCATTTTAATGAGGCTTTAAATTATCCTGTCACCTTGTCTTAAGATGATTGGTATCTAGTTGTGGAGGGGAAAGGTAGCCTGTGTTTTGCAGGATCTAAGAGAAACACTTTAGGGTTCAGTCTAGTAGCAATAAACTCTCTCAAACATGAAGTAGCTTATCCAAGCCCTTGCCATACACCTATTGATTAGCACGTGTTAAACCAGGATAATGAAGACAGCAAGGTGCATGACAAGGGCTTGGATAAGCCACTTCATGCCAAGACACTAGCCTGTCTTGGGCACAGCTCATGGGCTCACAGTAGATGACTAATGAGAAACTTCTGATTTTTTTTTTTTTCTGGATCCTCCAAAGCTTTTGGAGCATTTGGTTTGGTCATCCTCTTCTCTACAGGCTCCGACCTACCTTAAACAGCTGTATAGTAAAATGGAGCCCTGGTGAGTACCCTAGAAGCATTTCAGCTCAGTTCCTAGTCTTTCTGGACTCTGTCATGTTTGTTTTCCTTTGTGGTGCCATGACCTGGAAGCAGCACAGTGATGTTATAACTGCCCTCATTCTTGCAGCCACTAATTGAACATTTCGAGGGAACTGCCACAAAGTTGCTCAGGGGCAAGACGAGCAGATGCGGCTGATTAATTACAGCTGGGGATCTAAAGAGCTGCAGGAGGAAGCAGAGTGGGAGGTGCTGGAGGTCCTAGGGGCTTGGCAGCTGGGGAAAAGTGGTTAGACTGGTTGCCTGCAACCACAGACTCAGACAGGCCTGGGTGGGGCCTTGGAAGGGCAAAGTTTGGGCCTCCCTCAGAGTCAGATGAGCTTGATGAGAGATTCCTAAAACTTGATTGCACCCTAGAACACTGTCTTCCTTAGGCCTGTCTCCTGACTTACAGGCACAAGGAGAAATAAGACATACTGTCCATAATCTCCCGGGGATGGGCGATTTCTCTGACAATGATGTTTGCTGTTTCTTCACTTACGAAGTGCTCAGACTGAGACAGAAATTGTACCTAGGTCGTTATATATTGTATCCTACTTAGGGCTCAAAACAAGTTACCATTTCACAGGTATGGAATAGCATTCCAGGGAGGTTAAGTAACCAGCTCAAGGCTGTACATGAAATGACAGATGAATGGAATTGTCTAACATTGTATTTAGTATCCGAGTGACACAGTCTGAGCAAATTGTCCCCAACCCTGCAGAGCTCAAGTCATCAACTATGAGCCTCTGCTTTAGTCTCTTTTGCTCAGCAACAGCCTCTTTCTATTGGCTGAGGTTGTGCCTCCCTGTTTTACCATGAGTCCTGTTGTTGGCTTTGGTGTTCACTGTTTTTCCTTCTGCTCCTCCCCTTTGTGTTTCCCACCATCCATCTTCCTGCTCCCTGTTCATACTCCTAATTTGGTTTGCCCCATCCTCTCTACTCATATATGCCTGGCCTCCCAAGATAATACTGAGGGTGGGACTTTTTAGCAGAGGTTGGAAGAGCTTGGATTCAGCTCCTTTCTCTTTTCTGTCTCTAGATAAAGAATAATATTTGTTTAAGTGAGCTTAAGACAGATAGCAAGGACGACGCCCAGGTCAAACATGGGGTGGGTTGTTGTGGAATATTATTTAACTATGTAAAGATGTGTTCCATTTGTTCATGCTGAGGAATATGACTTTAACTGTGTAAAGACAGACGTGTTCCATTTGTTCATGCTGAGGAATATGACTTTAACTGTGTAAAGACGTGTTTGTTACATTTGTTCATGCTGCATTTGTTTAACAATATTAGGATGTGTGTTTAATTACGTGAAGATGTGTTACTTCTGTTTCTCCTTGCCTGCCTAAGGCACCTGATTGGTCTAATAAAGAGTTGAACAGAGCCGGATGTTGTGGTGCATGCCTATAATCTCAGCACTTGGGAGGCATAGGCAGGTGGATCTCTGTGAGTTCGAGGTCAGCCTGGTCTACAGGAGCTAAGTCCAGGACTGGCTCCAAAGCTACAGCGAAACCCTGTCTCGAAAAAACAAAACAAAACAAAACAAACAAAGAGCTGAGAAGACAGTAGCTAGGCAGAGGAAGGATAGGCAGGGCTGGCAGGCAGAGAGAATAACTAAGAGGAGAAATCTAAACTGGGGGAAGAATGAGGAGGAAAGAAGAGGAGAGAATGAGGGAGAAACCTGGAGCCAGGAGCCAGGGAGCCTCCACCCAGCAGACACAAGCAGCTGTGAAAGTAAGATAAAAAGTGATGTTAAAAGATCTGTCAGAGCAGCCGTGAGCCCTGGCCCATTCCGCTTGCAGCGGGGCTGGTGCAGGCGGCACAGTGAGTCCCCGAAGGTGCATAGTCCCAGCAGCGGTGGGTGCGTGGGTGGGAGAGACATGTGGGCAGACACATAGTATGGAATAGAATTGNGTCACTGGGAGTGGGCATGGCTTGCCTCTTAAAGAGTCAAAAACCATAACAAAAAGAATGAAAAGTAAAAAGCTCCAAGGCAAAAGGTAGATAATGAGAAACAGGTTAATTTAAGTTAAAAGAGCTGGCCAGAAATGAGTCTAAGCTAGGTCGAGTATTCATAACTAATAAGTCTGTGTGTCATCATTTGGGAGCTGGTTGGTGACCCAAAAGAGGGGGTGGGGCTCTCGAGTCAAGCAGCTGAGGGCTAAAAAAACTACCGATGTAACGTCAAGAAAACTTTCACTGCTCACAACCTTAATCTTTAAAATGGGCTTTTTTTCCCTCATACAGACACTGGATAAAATGGGCTTAATTAGAACTATCGATCAGTATTGCGTTCAGTGAACGTAGCTATTACTTTTCTTATCACCATCTGAGAACTAACAAATTCATGCAGAGACAAGGCTAGCTTAGAACTGAAGAAAAAATGGCTTTACTTTTTATGAACTTCCTAGGCAGACAGGCAGGGACTTGATCCAAGTACACATCCAGCCTTGTGGTATTTGATACTGCCTCTCTGTGACCTGGCAGCCCTTGCTATAGTCTCTATGGTGTCAAATCTCCTTTTCTGAGGTTACAGGAGGAAGGAGAGACTGAAGTCAGAACTTCTGGGTCAGGGTGGGAAGGGGGGAGAAGTATTCCCAACTGTGTATTAGATGCTCTATGTCAGAGATTGGGTTCTAGGAGCAGATAGGTGGATGTGTGTTGGTATACAGTCAGCTCTTCCTTTTTTTATAATCTTTGCTCCTTTGCTGTAGCATTGTGCTCTTGATGATGCTGCTGACTGTACACATTCAAGTTTTCATTCTACCCTGGTTCCCAAACACATCTAGACACTGAGCCCTTGACAGCAAATGATCATGTGCTTTTCCATGTTTGTGTGCACCCATGCATGTGTGCGTGCATTCATTTATGTGTGTGTGTGTGTGTGTGTGTGTGTGGTACATGCATGCTTATGAGTACACATTTCTTCACAATCATGAGAGCTGGTGAGGAACTCTACAGGAATCTATGGTTTCAATGGTGCCAGCTCTCCTGCCTGGGGTGACTCCTTCCTAGTGCTGTCTTAGCTGATAGTACATTCAAAACCTAATTGTTATCTCAGCAGAGTAACTCCATTATTCAACCTGACACCATCCCCCGTTAGCTGTTTGTTGCAATGATGTTATATTAATGAGGCCTGCAAATAAATGAACAGGAGATCAGAGTGCTGGCTTGTTTCTCAGGAAAGCTGGCTGACTTCTTTATTGGTAACTTTCCAGTGAGTCACTCTAGCTCTGAGTAGGTGGATTTTGGTCTTTCTTAAAAATATGTGGTGAAGCTGTTTGGCTAAACACAACTGTCCCAGCCTCTTAAGCAGTTCCATAGATGCATTAGCATCTGAAAGAGTCTGGTAAAAGCAATCTCCTTGAAATTATTTGGCACATGGAAAGCAGGGGCAACCGTAAGGATGGATCACCTCAAACTAGTACAATATCAAAAATTATCTATCCTTAGTTTTTGAGGACAATATATACTGTTTTATTCTTGATTTTTTTCTATCCCAGTTACATTTACCTGAGATAAGTTAAATAGAATTTCTATTCCATAAGCATGGACTAGTGAGGCTAGAGAAGTTACTGAGGTTGACAATTTTACAAGTGAATTTATACAGTTGTCAGTGAAGAATTGCCTAGTGTCAGTGCAGGTGGTTTTAGGAACAGAGACATATTCTTTCAGATTTCAAGTGCGGTAGGTTTTCAGTCACTGGCTGAGGTGCCACCTCTGTGATTCCTTCTGTTTCTCAAGACTTCTGTGCCTTGCTTAGCCTGATCTTGCAGGTGCACACCATCTGGGTTCTATCCTATGGGTTCTCCCACTAGATAGAGATGCCTCAGAGGTCACATCTTCACCCAGAGGATCTAAGATTCACTTCTACCACTATTGCACTGGAGGACAAAGATCAAAAACAACTCCATGTCACATAACACTTGGGGCATTAAATAAAAGACTATGCCTGAAGGAAAAATTATGGTTTCCTCATTAAGCTCACATATACCCCAAATTTCCAAACTATTTTACATACTCATAGAAAGGAGGTTGAACCTGATTATGTGTAGGAAGACAATTAAGTACAGGTAACTAATTCCAAAGGATGCTGAAGTACTCAGATGTCTGACATCTGTTGGTGTCTTCCAAGAGGGTCTGACATCAGATGGACACAGGACACCCTCTGCTGCAATGACAACAGAGGCCCTGTTTTCAACCTCTGTATTGCTGCTAACCAGATGATTTTGGGTACATTATTGATTTTCCCAAGCACCATTCCCCCAGCTCTTACAACAATTACAACCATCTTGTTTGGAGGGTGAGATTGAATGATCTAAAGAACAGGGTCATATAAAATGAAAGCTATCATTATTATCAAGCCCCAAATTAGAATTTTAGTTCTTGCTGTCTGAGGTGGTGTCTTCCTTAGCTCTGGGTACACTATTCTGCTGTAGTCCTATTTTTACAGGAGACAGTGGCCAAAGGTGTGAGTTAGAAGTTCCTTTCCTAGGCTCTTTAGAGGGAGCAAAACGACCTATGGAGAAAGCACTTTCCAATATCATCCAAGTAGCCAGTGTTCAAGATTGGGGCTGTGCTGGGAACAACTGTGTCTTTCCAGGTTTCAGTCAATCCTGTGGCAAGCTCTTACTCAAGCATAGTGTCTGGTATGCACTGGTAACCAAGTAAATATTCTTTGAGGAGAGAATTTATTTCTCAGTGAACTGTGACATTCTTTCTTAGAATTCTCATTTTGTTGGGCTGGATTCTCCCCTTTATATGGTGAAGTTCTAATTCCTCGCACCACTACAGATAGATACACAGAGAGAATGTCATCACATGAACATGAGGAAGAGTGACAAATATATAAGCTGGGGTGTCATCAAAGCACCAGTATCTGGAAGAGAGGCCTGCTGCGATCTTCCCTCACAGCCCTCCCAGGGACCCAGACCTACCCACACCTTGATTTTGAACTTGAAACTTCCAAACATCCGAGAAAATGTATTTCCGTTATGAACACCACCTTGTCTGTGCTTCTTTCTTAGGTTACCCTAGGAAACTAAAAGCGAAGACCAAGTGGGGACCTTTACTGCATTTGTTTCAGAGTCCTCTTAAATCTTCGTTTATTTTCTTAAGGACATATTTGTTTGGTTAGAAGTGAGACCCCAGCCCCCTGACACCCCTAGATCCAAGGAGTCTCGGATGCTTGGTTGGAAGTGTCACCCCAGCCCCTGGCATCCATTTCAAGGCCCCTCCCCTGGGAGTTGCCTTAGTCGAGGACTCCACTTCTGGGAAAGCCCACCAAGCAGTGACCCCCTCCCCAGGGAGGATCAAGAAAGCCCGCCATATGGTAACCCCTCCCCTGGGAGGGTCAGGATCACTCCCACAGGCTATTTAGACTGCACCCCGCCCCCCAGAGAATGAACACATGGTGTCCAGGTTTTGCGTGGTCTCCCCTTCTGCTCCTCACTTCACCATACTTTCCCGGTGCCATTTGGGAGCACTACATTAAACATGGGCATCTTTTATTTGGTCTGATTGGAATTATTTGCATCGGCGGAGAAGCTAGTCTAAGAAATATTCCTAACAATATTTTGTCTCTTTTCCTTTCTGCTGAATCCCGAAAGCTCACAGCTTCTTAGAATACATCTCTGGTTGGGGGGACTAATAATAGTTTCATCACTGAGGTCCCAGTAAGCTCTGAGACCCAGGCTGGGGATAATATAGACATGCTTGGGAAAGCATGCTATAGGTTTTCCAGTCCTCAGCACATCTTTTCCAGGGGCTAACAGGTACCATTTGCACAGAATCCTGGATGACAGTTGGAAGCAAAAGCAACCCTGCAGGCCCTGTTATGGGGACAGAATCATTACTATGCCACGAGTCGATGAGGAGCAGACAGTGAGTCCTGAGGTGGTCCTAACCTGTATATGCAAACTGGGAAATTCAACAGGCTGTTCAACTTGTCCTACATGGAGCATCTATAACAGATGGATCGTTAGGGGTCGCTCTGGTTGTTATGGAGGCAGTAGGATAAGGAAGTAGGGAACAACACAGCTATTCATGTAACTTCTCATGAGTCCACATCCTTCTTTACAAGGGAGCACCTCTGAGGTCATCTCATTTACTTCGCCACTTGAAGTCACACTTTGTTCCCATGGTTGGACACAGATCATCACAGATCCTTCTTCCCTTTATGTTTCTAGAAGGATCATATAATTAGTGGCTTGGGTTGCCTGCCCCAAGTGGTGGTGCTGAGGACAATATATTGTCTGAAGATAAAGGAGATATATGTAAAGATTATCAATACATAGAAGTCCCATAATTATGAGAAAGTTGAAGAAAACGAGTTGATTCCTCTTAAAGATGACTTTGAACAAATTATTTATTCTTGCAAAAGGGACTGTACTCTTTTAGGAGGGGGCATTTTATCAGGAGGTCTTCAGGGTTGTTTTGGTGATGTGAACACTGATTTTTTGGTTAAAGTGGGGGGGAGGATCGGCCAGTTTTCTTCATTGAGAAGCTACTGTTGTTTTCATTGCAGTTAATTATGTGAAGATAGCTCAAGATTGTGTAAATACCCTAATTCTCATCAACTTTCACTTCATCTTTTCATCTAAGGACCATCCTTGCCTGAAACAGTTACAGTTATGCGCATTAAGGTTGTGACTTTCTTTTTTCATGATTCTTTCTCTGTTTATTAGTTAGGATTCTAGTGTGAAGACACATCTTCCCTCCTATTAAATGTTTTTCTGTTCACATTAGCAAGAACTGTGGGTTCTTCCCCTCAAATCCCCTCAGGTTGGTTTCTGTGCTCTTTTTTTTATTTTAACGGTTCTTGTCCAAATTATCCAGCCTGAATTAAACCATGAGGAAACATTAGGTACATCCAAATTGAGGGACACTGATAACATAACTGGCCTAGACTCTTTAATACTATGAAGGTCACTGAAGGACATTATTAGGACTGTAGATTAAAAGACTAAAGGACAAGACAATATCATAATGTAACATCACATTGGCTCCCAGATTAGACCTCAGATTGGATTTTGGACCAGAGAAAGGATGTCACTGTGACAATTGAGAAAATGCTAATAAGGTATGTGTGTCAGATGATATTACTGGATCAACATTAACTGATAATTACATTATGCTTCTGTACGATGATAATTTTGGAAAACCTGGGTAAACAGGATATGAATGCTCTTTGTAGTACTTTTCTATCTTTTCATAAATATGAAATTATTTCCTAAGTGACCAGTTAGAAGAAACAGAAAATGACTTACAGGTGGTCTTGTGGGGGTAAAGGATACCGTATCAAAGAAAACAGGACAGTTAATGGTCTAGTCATTCCAGGTCTGGGTACTCCCTGCCATATATCCTATCTAGAGTGATGTCCCTGAGTGGGTTTGGAGCATAGCACAGGTTTGTCTCTTCCCAAAGATACCCTTTATTATCAATGTCCTCAACATGAAAATTACCATTACGAGTCTTGGAACACCTTCTTTTGCTGATACATTCATTGGAAAAAATCAATTATAGCCTAATTACCTCAGGAGGTTAATTAGCCTCCTGTAATTTGGGTGTCCTCTGTGAACCCAGCAGCCTGTTAGTCCCCAGTCTGTGACTAGAGGCAGAGGCTTCCCTTAGAGCTTATACAAGCTCCAGCCAGGCTGAGAGCAGACAGACACCAGGCTTTTTAGTCCCAGATTCTGTGGTGGTAGGAAGTGCTTGCTGATGACAGAATCTCTCCTGATTTAAGATCTGGACACCGCAGGTATTGACAGCAGTAAGACATATTGCAAAATATGGGACGATAAAAGTTTTCAGGCTATAAGTTGGCAGAAACCACTAGAACAGATAAAGCACAGAGCTCTGAAGACTTCAAGATGCTAGCTGTAGGAGGGCAGGGGCTGAAGCAAGCCAGTGTGTCAGCCCTTTCTACATTTTCTTCCATCCAAAAAGTCAGCAGGCATGGCCACTGGTCACATCTGAATGTAAGCTAGTACTAAAGCTGCTTCCTGTTTGTGGGCAGGGTCTAACCTGTCACAGAAGGGCAGGCACCATGACGCAGCAGTTTTCTCCCCTCCACATCAACTGCACTTTTCTCCACAGACACTCATGTACAAAGCAGCGGCACGCTGCACCTCCTTCCCATGGTCCTGTGTTCAACTCTCTGGAACTTTGGGGCCTTACCTTGGTGATTTGGGGGTTGAAGCACTTGATAAGTATCCCTTCACATGGGGGGTCACTTCTGTCTGGTCTATACCAGCAATGGAATGGATATTAATTAAGGTGAAGCACCACTAATTGTATATTCCTTTGGTAAATTATGAAGAATCTTAAGGTAACTTTGTCATGAAATCTGGGTTTAAAGGCTGGTGCTGCCTTTTATCTGCTGTGTGAATTTGGGACTCGCTTTTCTTCTTTGTGAAATGGAGCTGAGAAAACTTAATTCTCTACAGTTGCTATAAAAATTAAATCTATCAAAGCCAAGCATGTTAAATAAATATCTGCTCCTTGTTCAAACAGTCTATGTAAAGGCTACAGCATCCGTTGATTTTAAGGTTTTTGTTTTTGAACTGAGACTTTGATTGGGTCAGAAAGGAGTTCAAGAAGTTTCCTAATATTCTATGACACAGAGAAAAGGAGCATGGTTTTGGGGGAAATGATGCAGAGAGGGGGACAGTGCATGAGCTCTGGAAAGAGGAGACAGGAATAGTTTCTCTCTGACATCATTAGCTCTGCAGACCACCGTGGAACATGCCAAGGCCTTTGTTCTTAATAGAGAATGCACAATTCAGATTGAAAGAAAAGTAACGGTTATTGACTGGAGATCAGCCGGCAGCAACCAGCGTTAAATACGACTGTGCCTCTCCAGACCCCTCACACCCAAGCAGCTGTTATTTCTCTCCATATCACCAATTCATCTTCCTTTGCAATTTGCTATTTTGGAAACATATTTTTTTCCAATATAATTAATTACTTTATTTACACCCATGAAAATGAACAAAACAAATTGGGACCAAGAAAAACTCCTGAGAAACAGTATGTAGCTAACATATAACATACTTCTTTGGTTTCCAATTTTGTACCTCTGAACTAATTGTAATTTCCCAAATAGCATCTCTGCTGAGAAACGCCAAAGCTGCTTTCTGAAATGTTCCTTTACCATGGAGTAAAGGTCTTGTCCCTACCTGGCTCAGCCTTCCACCCCGCCCCAGCTGGGAAGCTGGGCTGACTCTGCCTCCTTCATACACATGGGTATACAGATGTGTATTCCCATTATGCACTGCACTGTGGTATAGACCATACTTCTTATATGTCACTTATACTGTTCTAGACCATTGGCACACATACAAGACCTTCCATATCTTTCCACCAAATATACCCTCTTCAAGAATTCATCCATAAATACATTTCTTTCCTATATCCTTTGCTGCCCTTTTCTCTTTTGGAAGTTGAAGACTTACCTCTGTGATTTGGGGGTTGGAGCATTTGACGTTGTGGCTGGACCAGTCGAGCCAAGGGCTAGAAGTGCTGGGGCAGTGTTGGTGGAGGGTACATGTGTGCTCATCACTGCACCAGCCACACTCAAACTTGTGATCAGCCTTGAGACAGAGGCCACAGCTCTCCCGCTGGGCTGCACACTTGTAGAGATGAACTGCAAAGAGAGGAGGCTGTCACAGATAGGACGGCAGAGACTTCATCCCATACTCTCTGTTTGTAGGTACACAGATCTGCCCCAACCACAGATAACACTGGGGATCACCATCACCGCACGAGCAAAAACATGGAGAGTGAATGAGATGACCAAGCAGTCGTCTATAGGCACAGCAGAAAATAACAGGTTAAAAGTTTCTGCTCCTAGACGGAATCATACTTCTGCTTTAATTGTGGATTCTCTGCTTCCCAGCAGTGTGACAAAGTATTTAACATCTCTGAATCTCATTTACGTATCTCTCCCATGGAGATCATAGTTAGTTTGGGGCAGGTTTGAATGAGATGTTATACAGTGAGTGCTTGGCAATGCCTGTGATATACTAGATGCTATGTACACACCTATTTTATTTGAACTCTAACAGTGTTCTTAAGCGACGTGGGCTCATTTCTTCATTGAAGGTAAAAAAGCCCGAAAGAGACATGTTGACTGTCCCAGTTTACTATGGGTACTGGTTTGAAGCTTGCTGATGGTGGGTCCTGAGAAGACAGAAATCTCAGTTGGCACCCTGGAAATGGTGTGTGTGTGTGTGTGTGTGTGTGTGTGTGTGTGTGAAGACTCAGCTTGTGTTCAAAGAAAGTCCAGGTGACTGAGGTAGGAGGCATGCTAGCAAGGAAAGTATGACACAACCCTATTCATAGCCAGTGTAGATGAAGAATGTGTCCCCAGAGAGGACAAACTAGTTCTTGATAGGTCACATGATTGTTCTGCAACTCTTTTGCTTTGAATTTTCTCTAACTGACTTGGAGACCCTAGAGGAATTAGCTATCAAGCATAGTTGTACCATGAGCCCAGGGTTTAGTCCTTGCTTGTTAGTGCTGGGTATTTAGAGCTCCAAGCGAATTCTCCAGATACATACAATCAGCTCATGGATTCATCTTCTAAAAGTAGATACAACTGTAACATGTACAGACTGATATTCTGTTATCATTACTTAACAACTAGAATGTAAACTCTCTTCCCAACATCTGTATACATTGTAAGTCATCTAGAAATGATTTAGTTATTTGTGGTTAGCTGTAGATATTATGCCATTTGGGTGTGGGTAGTCTAGGGGTTCCTGAAAATAATCCCATGGTGGATACTGAGAAATGACTCAGAAAGTCATTTTTCATCTTTTCCAGCCAAGTTATCCCAAGCTTTTTTGACCTATCTGTTTGCCTCTGCTGGAGGTCAGGTGCATGCCCAAGGTGAAAGGCATCTTTCATTTTTCCATAGCACTCCCTGACACCTCTGTTCCATTCAGTTTCTCTGTCCAGATGTACAGACCATTCACCACCCTAAGTCCTAAGTACTCTTATTCCTGTGGTCCCCAAGGGACAAAACAGGCAAAGACAATCTGAAATTGGGCAAGTACTTGTGAGGCATTTATAAATCTGGACCATGTAGTCTTTAGCCATAAGCTCTGAAAATAGTGGGCTTCCTTTCCTTTAGGGCTTGTGTGAAGACACTAAGATGTACTTTAAACTTGCATGGTTCAATTAGAAGCACCAGTAGTAGAACTTGGTTTTCTAAGTTGGGGAACCTGAGCACTTAAATACAGTATCCCACTGAACCCAATTCATGTACAGCTTTCTCTGACACCAAGGATCTAGTAGAAACATGAGTGAACGCAGGAGGAGGCTGCTCGGGCACCTACAGAGCCTTGTAGATGTCAGGGGAGTCTGATGTACCAGTCTGGCCATTTTCCTCCAGGTTCTGGGTGCAACCTCTAGGATCTAACTGATCTAACTTGGCAAAGAAAATATCTCTTATTGTCTAGTGGTGAAAAAGATCTAGTTTAGGAGTAAGCAAACACAAACTACCTGTACTGAAGTCTGTCTTGCAATGTAGGACTTTAATGGTGTTATCTGGGACAAGAAGCTGTATTCCATAGATGCTGAAGCGCATTCAGATTTTGGCCATTCCCTTAACTGCCCTCCGGGTGCCCAGGCATGACCCAGGAGTTGGAGCAGAGGCTAATGACAATTTCATTTACTTGAAGCATAATAGTACATATGGCTCCTGATGATTGAAGGGCTTCAAATCCCACCCAGAGCCCAGCAGCAGTGGCAACAGGTCCTCATCTTGGTGTGTACTAACTTGCAGGCCTTCTCTGAAATCAGACAGTCTCAGCACTTACTATATGACTCAGTTTCATCATCCATAGGATGAAGCCCACATTTAGACTTACTGAGATAAATAATAAAAACAATTCAAACAAATTACCTAATGAATACGTTATACGACATGTGTTCAGTAGTTGGGTCATTCTGCCAGGACCTGCTTTCTGGACGAGTGCAATGAGAACCTACAGAGCAGGAGCCTTAGAGTTTCCCTCCTGCCAGCCCCCTTACTGAGCTTCTGTGCTCCAGATGTGATCCTGAGTCTCAGAACTAGAGCACAGACATATAAGCCTTCTTTGTGCTGTCACAGTGGCCAGGGCTGAGAACAGGGGAAGGAAAGCCTGCATGAAAGCAATATCTCCATTTCTAGGGAAGCCGACAGGACACTCTGCCTGCTGTTTTCCTAGGTCAGGTTCCATAGATATTTCAAAGCTACCAGGAGCCACAGAATAGTGCGGAAGAATGGGCAGCCGCCTGGCCGATGCTCTGGTTGTAATAAAATGGGGTTCCCAACAGGACTCCTCTGATGGCTTCAAATGTTGTTTTAGGAGTCTCTGAAGAGCTCTGCTGGCAGAGGGAGTGTGCTATTCAAGGCACAGCAGCAGTCTGCTCTGATCTCTACAACACAGCCTTTCCCAAGGTCATAAAAAGGTCAAACTTGCACCCGGAAGTAACTGCTTACCTTTCAGGTCCTGAGGGTTGTCAATGATGAAGTTGCCATTCCATACCACAGCAAAGTCCACTGCTAGGTTGCTGATGTCCATCCCATCATACTGGTACTGTGGGGAGAGGACAGGAGCACACATAGCTCAAGGCCGTCTGTCATAGGAAGCCAGCGTGCAAAGCAACTCCTCACGCTGCCCAAAGGGACCCTATGACACCTTGTTCCTGACTTGTAGTCAGTAAGGCCACCAGGAGCTGGCCTAAGGCTCTGGCTTCACCTTCAGCTCTTTCTGAAATCTGAAAAAGCTCAGGTCTCCATCTCTACCCATTTCTCCTGCTGAATCCATCAGCTCTGAACACATTTGCTGAAGGCTTTCCCTGTGTACTGGTTGAGTCTGTATCCAGACAGAATGTGGTTTTCTCCCTACAATTGCCACCCTTTCGGCTTACCCCTGTTCATTTAAGTCTAGCTCTCATCCATCCTCCCCATGTCCTTTCTTTTGTCCCTCCCCGTCGTCTCCACCCTGGACTCCTGATATTGCCATTTTCTGTCTTCAGTCTGGCACTTCCCAGGAACTACAGTACATTCTTTTGTGGGTCCTCTTTTGGGGGACTTAAAGTTAATGTCCTCACTGCTCTCTCACATCTACATATACAGGGGATGTGGCAACAGCTGTGGAGTGGCTAGTTGGTCTCTCAGGTGCATGTGACGAGTTTTTTATGTGTTTGTGTGCTCAGGTGTATGTATGTGTCTTATGTATATGGAGGCCAGAGATTGAGGCTAGGTGTCTTCCTTCATCATTCTCCCGGTTTCTGAGATTGGGCTGGAGTTCATAGATTTTGCTAGACTGGCTGTCCAATGTGTTCCAAGGATCTTCCACCATTCCACCCCAGCACTGGGATTATAGTTGTCTTTGTGATCAGCATTTTTATGTGGGTATGGGGGATCCAAGTACAGGTCCGTAAGCTTGGGTGGCAGACCCTGCACTGACTGTGCTATCTCCCAGCCTCCTCCTCTCCCTTGGCAGATAAGTTTTACTTGGATTAGTGTCTAATATAGAAAGTGCTCACATCTTCTAGGGTATCCTAGAGCATACCAGAAAAAAAATCCCTAGAGAGGCCTAAGTCTTCTGTTCCTCTAACCTCACAGAGGACCTTCAAGCTCTTCACACCCTCCTGAGTGGCTAGTCCCCGCAGCACCCTGTTAAGTCTCCTGGACAGTCCTTCTTTATGGCTGCCCATTTCTGACCTTAGTTCTAGAGGGCATGTCACCATTGCTCTCCTGCCCAGGCTTCCATTGCCTTCTTCCTTTGTTGTGCTCTCTTTCTCAGTCTGGCTTCCTGTGCACTTGGCACTGATTACAGATTCTATCAAACGCTTGTGACCCCAGAATCTGACAGCTCCCTGATAAGAGGCCTAGATTGTCTTTATCTCTCCCAGGCGAATTAGCTTCCCTCAACACCTTTGTCACGTCCCTCATCTCTGAGCTGACCCCCCACAGTCAGAGACAGGGAGTTGGCAGATAAAAGATCTTCTCTGGGCTCAAATTATAATTAAACACCTCGTGCTTTTTCTGACTACCATTCTGGGAAGGTTTAACTCTTATGGCTCCTGAAATGCTGCATCTCCTTCCTCTCCTCCCACACTTTTCTGTCTATCCTCATGCATACCACTGTCCTAATACATTGCATGGGGATAGGATGTCGGCTGGGGTTGATTTCCTTTTGGCAGAAGTTTTCCCAATGGCAACAATGTGTTCTTTAACTTCAGAAGGAAGTTCCAAATTTCAACTTCTGCCATTAGGGTTCTCCTTGAGGGTTCTCTCTTCCGAGAACATGGCTCACTGGCTCGGGGTGCTTACAGGTTTCTCTGTCTCTGGTAATGTGGGCGCTGCCTGTGATCCTACATGATCTAAAGTCTTGGCATATGTGCGAGGTGCTTACCGAGCTGTTTTGGCACTGCACACTGGAACTGTTGAAGCGCAGGGCAGGGACTCGGTGAACAGCCCCCTGGATGCTGAGCACGCACTCGTAGCCCCGCTGGCCGGACTGGGGCTGGGGAAGGTTCCGGGCCTTGAGGGTGATTGGTTTCACTTCTCCAACTGGGATCAGAATCTCCTCTGTGGGCACAAGCTGGGGACAGTCCTAAGTGAGCAAGCAGCAAGCAGAGACCTTCATTAGTTCTCAAAGTTGAGACCAGACATGGGCAGGACCTATGGCCAGTTAGAACCTTCCTGTTTCCAGGTGAATCGCCCAAGAGAAGAGCTGCATCTTATTTATGGAACATGTTGAATCAGTAGGCAACAAAATCTTTTCTTCCTACTGGGCTTTGATTTTGTCAACACCATTCCACAAGCCACCCTAATCTTGGGGGTGTGTATTACAATTTAGGAATTAACTTTCAAACACCAGTATGGCAAACTGTGGGTTTTATCTCTGGTGAGTAATTGAAAGAGCCTCCATGGGTTCATGTCCCCAGCTTAGAAACCCTACCTCTGGTTTTATCTGGTTCCCCAGCCCACTGGCCATTTGCATTGTCTGATGCCTGAGACAGCTGTTATCTACAGCTTCAGTGTCTAAGTTCCAGCTGAGCTAGGCTTCCCAGGAGGGGGACAAAGTACCCAATCCAACCTCCTGGGTGTGCTCTAAGTCCTAGCTCTGGCTTTTTATCTCATTTCATTACCATGTGTGAACACTATGCTGCTTTGGAAAACAAAAACCAAATAGAGAAATGTAGTAGGGAGGGGCCATGAGAAGGATGAGAGAGAGAGAGAGAAAGAGAGAGAGAGAGAGAGAGAGAGAGAGAGAGAGA